>VCCN01000158.1:7845895-7859569 GCA_006491835.1 Architeuthis dux | reverse complement strand
TACTGCTTATTCGTCCCGTTTGCAAGATTTGAAATAGATTTAAAGGCGATAGCACCCGAAGTGGCACCACTCACTTTACCCAGTGCTATTTTACCCATAGCCAGGAGAAAGATGGATCCATACCTATCCCAAGAACATTAGCGCGAGGTGAACACTCCCTCAGCCGGAGATTGAACTGGACCCGCCGAGTCCATTTTTTGTGCTGTTACTCATTCGGGCACCCCTTTTAATCATTCATAAGCGATCTTAATTGGCTATCAGATTATATTCTAAATATCCTATGAAATGTAATTACTGAATTAGTATCCTGGCAAGTATATGGAGTATTTAATCAAAGATTCATCTTTCATTCTAGTACACGTAATCACACCCTTGCTTAGCTGTAACCATTTTCTGCACTAACAAACTAAATGGTTTTGATGGTAGGAAAAAAACCTGATGATTTTGAACTAAACTTTGTAATTATTTACCCAAAAGATTGAGACACACAGATTGTCAGTTGTATGGAATTTAGCTAAGTGTTACTGACAGGTAGCAGAATGGGAGCAATGGTGCTGAGATCAGTTAGTAGGCATATCAGATAGGAGTTCTCATCAGTTAAGAATTCTAAGAGACATTAACAGGTTTGCAAGGTATCACAAAACATTCAAAGCAACCAAACCAACTGGTGGTAGCCAGGAGAAAGTGAAATAGCCAGTGGACTCCACCAACCATGAAAGCTCAGTAGATAAAATCCAGGGACATAATCTAAACTGCCATAATATGACATAGTAATCCACAGATTCTATCTAAATTGTCTTAAACACCACTGCATCAAAAACATCATTGGTATCTCCATGTTTAAGCATCAAACTTTCTCCAGAAAACATTTTAAAATTTACAGCACACAAAAATATTGCAACAGGAGAGGATCATGCTTAACATCACATAGAGAGATCACAAGACAGCACATTCTATTAGAGAACAAACAGGGATCAGAGATTAAACTCAAATCACAATGGGCAGGCCATGTTGCAAGAATGTCAGACAGCCCCTGGACATTACAACGTGAACCCCCCAGAGATCATATGCGAAATTGTGGCCGGAAAAGAATAAGATGGCATAACGACTTAGACAAGATCAGAAGATATTGGCACCATCATTCCAACGATAGAGAGGTCTAGCGAATCTTGGGGAAGGTCTTCGTCCAATGACGGATGTTAAAAGGCTGCTGCTGCGGCTGATGCTGCTGCTGATGTTTGTTTCCGGACTTGGCTGATATATGTTGATCCTTTAAAACGGCTGAATCTAGACCTTCAACGCTTATGTTATTTGGAACTTATAGGATTTTCTAAGCGTTTTCCTGGGCTCGGAAACCTTACTTTTAGTACCGATGGCAAATACGAAGCTATTTCAAGCACAACGCACGTAATTTGGCACTTTTTCATGTCTATACCCCAATACGATGTTTAAGAAAATGTGTGTTTTATCCAGCTTTGGACCTAACGAACAGGGACGATGCGAACCCCAGAAAGCTTGATTCAGTGACTGAGTTGATTTCGCCCTCATGCAAGTAAGAAAACGATCGATCTTTCAATGAGTAAAACCAAAGCACCAGGTTCTGAGTGGTTGTCGAGTCGCAACCGAACTCAAGTGCGCTGATCTTATTCTGAAGTGGGGGCTTGGGAGTTAAGAATAACTGATTGATTAGCACAAGCGGGACATGTATGTATAGACATCCTAAGGTACACGCACACAGATGCACACGCACACACACATACATATACAATGTTTGCATATATGTGTATATGCTTCAGTAGTGTATCGGTGAGTTCAGGTTCATATCTGCGTATATGCGTATATGCTTATATATATATATATATATATATGTGTGTGTGTGTGTGTGCAGGAAATTATATGCACACCGCTGAAATGTGGTTGCATAATTCAATTCAATGTGTTAAAGACTACTTGTCTAAATTGACATTCGTAAAGGAAAACCTCACAATATTTAAGAACTAAGCGTGTAACGGCTTTTACTCTCATAGTGAGTTCAATTCTCACTGGATGTCATATTACTTTGACCTTATAAGCTATTTTGTTACACACGAGTTACATAAACAGCTAGTTTTTATAGATATTTACTAAGCTTATTTTAAGTAAATAGCTATTAAAAAAGTATATCTGTGTATGTAACTCATGTGATCCCAAGAAGGATTTATAAAACAAATGCCTCATAACTTTCATTCACTCTAATCATTACATATTCATTGACACAGCTAATTCTAGCAGTATCGGGGGGGGGAATCTATATTTATATATAAAACTCAATGTTTGTATATCTGCATGTTCCAAGTTGTAGGCCACAATTCTGCACCTAGGACGCTGAAATTAGTCATAGGGGTACCTATTTTCACTGCAAAGGTCATAGGCTATGTGAGTTCACCAGAAGTCATTTATGGTTGTTTCTAGCCAATTTAAGAAATTGTAGGCTACAATATTGCACCTAGGAAGCTGGAAATAAGCATAGCGGTACATCCCTTCACAGCTAAGGTCATGGGCTATGTGAGGTTGACCTTTGAGGTCATTCGAGGTAATTCGAGATCATTTATGGTCCTTTCTAATTTGTATTAAGACAAATGTAGGCCACTATTTTGCACCTACGAAGCTGAAATTTGGCACATTAGGGGTACAGCTTTTCACTGCAAAGGTAATAGGCTATGTGAGGTTTACCTCGGGGGTTCTGGTCATTTTGAATTTGTATTAATGTAATTTTTATTAAGGTAATGTAAGGGAGACAACTCGTTTTCCTCCAGATTTCACCAAAAATCAGTAAAAATTGAAAACAACATTTATCTCTCTTTAGACATTTGTCTTCCAAAAGACTTTTAAGAGATAAATATATGTACTGTCCAATAATATTTTGATGAATTTTAACGCTTTCTTTTCATAATTTTTGTCATAATATTTACTTTTTTAAAGTATCATTTTTATATATTCAGGTTACTTTTTTAATTACACCCATGTCAATTTTTAAAAATATGTCAAGATATGTTTACTTTATAAAAAATACTGGCATATTTGTTTTCATATCGGTTGTCGCAAGAGATACGGCATACATAAAACGTGCCTGGTTCCTGGAGATCCATCCCCCGGGAAGCACCTCTCCATTGCATTTACGCCGGTGGGTTTGGACAACCTTTGCCTTCACTACTCGTACACGTTTGGCTCTCTACATTAAACGTGACCATGTGTCATATTTTTCATCGTGGGGAGGCGAATATCGGCTCCTAATGCCATCTAACGTCAAAAACAGAACGAACCTTTGAGTTAATTGAATACTAGGTCTAGCTTAACCAAGCACAGGGCTACAAAAGTGGGACACTAAGTCCGGACAAATCGGCATTTGCTAAGCTTCACAAGGCTAAATGAAGATTATGAAGATTGAGTTGCGCCAATCTTCCATCGCATTATAAAAGGGTCAGCAATCACATCTAACAGATCACTTCACAAGTGTAGCGAGTTCAATCATCACTCAATTGCTCCCGTGTACAACAACACATCAGGCAATGATTGTGTCACCATTTCTTGAACGGTCTTGACTTAAACAGTGTTTTTACGGGGCCGGGGTGCTAGCCCGACTCCCAAGATGGACTGCCATATGTAAAACTGGCAGACATAAAATAAGGTGATTTTGGGGGTCTGGGAGCGATAAAAATAAATTTAATATAAATCAATGGTAATTGCTTTTTCTCTTTACGCCATTTCGGTTACGAAAGGTTTCATAGGAATTCTCAACCTTCGGGTAGCTGCGAAAATCTGTACTATAATATTCAGAGCATTATTTTCTGTCTAAACTATTATCTACAGAATTTAGAAAATGAAAATAAAATCTTTAATTCAGAATGTAATCTGGTCTTAGGATATTATTTAAGAATTAACTAAATCATGACAATAACAAAAAGCAACGATGCTTACGAAGAGAAATTTAAAATCAAGAACCTGATGATGGTAAAATTGCAATGCCTAAATAGTAAATTGAACAGCTCTGATTAGTCACTCCATAGAAACCGTTACGTGGCCAACGTCTTTTGGCAGCATTTTAAAAAATTGGAAAAAGGGGTGATCAATGAATAAATTACTTCTCTATTTTTGGGGGAGCAGTGATCACTAAAAGTCTGAATTTTCAAAAAAAAACAAGAGTGAATTCTGCCGGACCCATACTAAGAGACACATTTAGCATGAACTTGCATTGCAAATTGAACCCCCACAAAAACCTATTTATGGTGGTAATTTTTGTTATTAAAAATACAAACGTTTCTACTAGACATAATAAGGGATGGATGTTTAAATTTTCAGCCCTGTACGCGTGATACATACATAGCCAGCCAGATAGCCAGCCAGCCAGACCAATTTAAAAACTGAAGAAACCTATGTTGACAGTTGAGGTGACAGTTTTGGTTGACGGTTTCTAATATCACGGAAAGAAAATCCTCTCACTCTGTATATAGATATGTATCGCCCCATGGAACAACATGGAGAAAATTCGATTTGGAATTCCAGTGTTTCAGTTAATATTTATCATTGCCTTATCTTTTACATCAGGGGTCAGCAATACTACGGCCTGCCGGCCAGATCCGGCCACTGAAGGGATTTTGACCGACCCGCGAGCAAATATTGGGATACTATGCTTACTTTTATGTTTTAAAGATTCTTTGAGTTGTTTCAATAGATTCAAAAGATGCTTTGATTGAAATAAAACGAGACTAAATAGAGGTCTCTGATTAATAATTGCCATCATTGGTTAAGCACAAATGATTCTCCAGTATGTGTTATTCATTGATTGTAAGCAAAATATAACTAGGTGTATTTAAAAGGATAATTCCAATAGTTCAAGCCTTTTTTATGGCATTTATCTGGCCCACCGTCTACCCATTAATACACGATCCGGCCCACAGAAGCAAAAAGGTTGCCGATCCTGTTTTACATTTCGGGGTGCGGGGTAGCGTAACGGTTAGAAAAACGGAAAGTGGAATCGGCAAACAGAGTTCAAATTTCGGCTGAGGCTGCTTATGATTACTTCACACTAATGCCCTTGGGAAAGGCATAACTATACTTCTTCAAAATGTCTCGTCACTGGCATACTACGATGATTGACAGAAACTAGAACAAAATCATTGCAATAATTACACAAATTCGCGAAAATTACTGTCGAATATGAGATTAATATATAATCTCACTAAACACTCTATTAATATATAATCTCATATTCGACAGTAATTTCCACGAATCCCTTTAGTAAATATGTATTATATATATATAAATAGAAACACAATAGTCACACAATAGAAACTGTCACGTGACCAACGTGACATTGGCTGCATGTCGTGTTGGAGGTGATCAATTAAAGAAATTGGAAAAAAAGTGTGATCAATGAATAAGTTACTTTTCTCGCCGTTTGTTGGGCAGTGATCACTAAGAAAAGTCTGAATTTTCCAAAAACAAGCACGAATGCTGCTGGACACAAAAAGGGATCAATTTAGCATAAACTTACATTGCAAATTAAACCCATCACTAAAAGCCTATTTAATGTAGGAAGTTTTTTCTAGACATAATAAAATAGAAACCGTCACGTCTTTTGGCAGCATTTTAAAAAATTGGGAAAAGGAGTGATTAATGAATGTGTTACTCCTCTCGCCTTTTTTGGGGGGCAGTGATCACTAAAATAAGTCTGAATTTTCAAAAAAAACCAGCGTGAATGCTGCCGGACACAAACTAAGGGACATCTTTAGCATAAACTTGAAAACAAATTGAACCCCCACTAAAAACCTATTTATGGTGGGGGGGGGGTGATTACAAAAACAAACGTTTTTTCTAGACATAATAAGGAGTAAATGTTTACATTTTCAGTCCTCTAGCTCCATTGGTGCGGCATGTATGCGTGATACATACATAGCCAGCCAGCCAGCTAGACAGACAGCCAGGCCAATTTAAAAACTGAAGAAACCTATGCTGACAGTCTGGGTGACAGTTTTTAATAACGGTTTCTAATTTGAAAAGAAAGAAAAGCTATTAGTGAAGCAGCAACTCGCATAGTTAGAAAGGCTAGCAATTAACTTGCGTTGCTTTGGTTACTTCGGTCATCCAGGCTTACACTGGAAAAGGCGAATTAAAACATATTCCAACCTAAATATATTTATGAACTGAATTTACACTTTAGGTATACGTCTGAAAGAGCCTGTCTATGTGCTTCCATTGCATTTATTCGTACATATATACGAAGGTAGGTCAATAAGTTCGTAACCTGACACGCAGTTTGCTGAATTTTTATCCGAAATTTCCACTGTTCGAGAATGTTGTTAATATTCACCACTGAATTAAGTGCATTGTCAAGGAAGGAGATTATGTTGAAAAATGAATATTTGTTGTATGAAATAAATGCTCTTTTCATTATTAGGCTTCAAGGTACTACGACTTTTTTTATCGAACGACTTTTTATCTAACAACATTTTATCGAACGACCTTTTATCTAACAACATTTTATCTAACAACATTTTATCGAACGACTTTTTATCGGAACCACATTTCATTGAACTTTCAATAAAAAGTCGTTTCGATGAAATGTCGTTTCGACAAAATGTCGTTCGATAAAAAGTTGTGCCACGGGCTGCAGATTCAATGGTGTACCTACGTATTTTAACACATGCACCTGTTTGGGCATACATTTACGTTCGAATTATCAATTACATGGGTGTATATCTATCTATATCGGGGTTGACACGTTTTTCTAGTCTTGAGTGCAACTGTGCACGTGTTTGATTTTTTTTTTACATATGTAAGTGAAAGTTTAAGTATTGTATTAATGCCTATGTGTATGAATGCATCATGTATTTGTGACTGTTTTGGCTCGCGCATGCGTATTTATGTCTCCATAAATGCAATTAATCATGGACGCCGAGAGATGGCAAAATACTGCGGTCATATACAAAAGAGCTTAATTTCCGTTTCAGACTGTAACGATGAGGCCTGCGTACATTTTATTATTGCTTTTCCTGCGTCGGGATATGGATGGTCGAATCAGTTTCATTATACGCGAGCATTTTGTTTGGGGTAATAGTAAATAAATAACACATTTATTTCTATTATGATGGTATCACAGATTTTACAAGAACATGAAAAGTACTCAGTTAGTGGATTGTGTGGCTCTGAAATTCCTCTTGTGGAAGGCTGACCTACCTTGAAAATCAGCAATCTTTGTTTTTACTTAGGATTGAACACAACTATAATAGCCACCAAGTGGTTCTGTTGAATCCACACACACACACACATATATACCCGGCGTTGCCCCGGGGGCGGGGGAGTAATCAATACTGAAGGTCATATAGTAAATTGTAACACAGAGCTTCTCAAAGTAGAGTTTGCAACCCCTCAGGTGGGTCGATAATGCCGCAATTGACTTGATCGTTACAGGTCATCGGAGGTCAGTACTACCTACCCTATGTTCTTTCTGGGGTCATGTTACCCATGTACAAAATTTATCAGCCGGTAGAGTGCAATCGTCTCCGTTAGGTTTGAAAATGCCTGAATTGACCTGACCCTAAATTGGCATTTAGAGTTCAACAGAGGTCAGAACAACATATCCTGTGTCCATACTGTGGTCAAGTTACCTTTGTACACAAAGATGGAGCCCATAGGGTGCAGCCGTCTCGGTTATATTTGAAAATGCCCAAATAGACCTGACCCCATCAGAAATTGACCAGACCTTGAATTGACCTTAAGACGTCACCAGAGGTCAGCATAGCCTATCCTATGTTCACCCTGGGGTCATACCCGTGTACACCAGTTTGCAGCTTTTAGAGTGCAGCCGTCTCCGTTAGATTTAAAATTGACATGACCCCAGATTGACCTGTAGACCTGTCATCGCCACCTATCCTATATTCATCCTGGGGGTCAAGTTATCCACATACACACATTTTCAGCTTGTAAGGTGCAACCGTTTAGGAGTCTATAAATATATAGTCAGAAACAAATATTCTTCGTCTGTATAGTATTATATATATTCAAAAGGAAAATTAGAGAGAACGAATCACAACCCCCTGTCGATACAGACATGAAAACTCGTTATCTCTAATTTTCCTTTTGAAAACGACCTAATACATCAAATCATTTTAAGGAATTAAATACATTTCTTGCAAATCATTCTGAGTCTCCACATTGTCTTTTCCCCAGCATCATTATGTCGGATAACCGTTATCCTTTTATACACTATATATATAAATATATCAAAAGTAATCGAATTATAGGAAACGAACATGAGCAACCATTAAATATTAAAGATTATGTGGAGGGTTAAATATAACCGACGGCTTCGTATTTATTCAATTACACTGCCGGCGTAATAACTTTAGACCCTTCAACTGTAATCTAGTTGAACTGACCTTTGCGAATGCACCAAACGTAGGTAACTTGGGCGAGCTGAATTTTAGCTTGGAAACCCTTTTCCACGATCGCCCTATGTTAGAAAGGTCAGTTGCCAAATTTCTTAATATCTTGTGAATATGGATGATTCTGAATTGAAAATTGACTGATCAAGTATTCACGCCATTACAAAATGTTTATTTCTTATTGTGGGAAAATGTCAGAATGTTCTCCAAATTCGGAGTTATATATTATTGAATCTAAAAAGCTTGATAATGGAGGAACTCCTGTCATAAATAAGGGAAGTCATGAGAAGTTGGAGTTTCGAATGGCAGCGAAGCATTTCTTCGCTGGGTTGACTTACAGATAAAACTGCGAGCAAGAGTATTCATGCATTTTAACGATAAAGTTTACTTCTCTCGCTGTCTTCAATTCTAAACGTTAACTGGTATGCAGGGTTGCCATTCTTCGACTTGAAAACCACTGATAACGTGATGTCGCTTTATAGCAAGTGTCATGAATATTCTCCAAGATCTATTAAGTCCGGCACGCAAGTGTGATGCACCCAGCAAGGGTCGAACTCACTACAGTAGTAATCGTCAACTATGAGGGCTTGCTAACCATCGCACCACGGCGAAACCCCACTACTGATTGGCTACACAGCATCACATGACACTCTCTAGTTCGCAGTTTCTGTTCCCATCTTCTCGACGACCTCTAAACAACAGTTGATTCGTCACGATACCACCAGTGTCGGACACCCAATGAGAATCGAAAAGCACATTATTAAAGGCCTGAGAAACTAGCTCACTAACCAATATTCCATTGATACACCTATTCACTAAGTTTGGTTCGCCCCGGTACAAGGCCACTGTTTTCACCATAGTTCAGAATGTCATTCCCTCTTCTAAGATTGCTTGACTCAAAAGGTCCATTCCAGATTTGTAGTTTGTAGAAAGATCAATATTCTAACAGTTTAGATCTGCCAATCGGTGGCCCCCAGTTCCCTAATGAAGTCCTAAAAGTAGCCCCTGGTTGAGAACCCGTAGACCACAAGATAACATCGCTGGTAAAGCCTATCTGGTTGGGAATTTCAATTTCGTTATCCTACTCACATTCTTTCACAGTCTTCTTTCTGTCTTCCTCTTTTTTATTTATTACCTCTCATTAGTATTTCTAAGCTTAGCTTGGTTTGGCACAATGCTAAGAGTATGGCGCACCTAGTGAGGATTGAACTCACTATAATAGTAATGATCTGTGCCACTAGTTTGCTAACCACTACAACATGTCAAGGCGCTTTAACACAGCTTTCATTTCCAATAGTCATGACAAAGAGTCTATTTCTCCATGGCATTCAAAATCAATTAAAATTCGTTCCAAGGCCGTTTATTCTAAATATAAAAACCAGATAACAACGAAAATAACTTAGTTAATCTCTAAGTTAATCTAATATTTAGTTATAAGTGGAATCTATCTTCTGCTAAGGTGTCTATTTCACATCGCTTCTTCATATCCAGAAAGTATGACCAGAATACTCAAGCCTAATAGATAGAAGTTTTGAAAATCAAGTTCTGTCAAAAAATATCTAAATTAAGATCTGTTCAAATCCTTTTATTATAGCCCAATATATAATCTTATAAACAGCTGAGTGGCAAAGTACAAAGTTTAGCTTTAAAATATATTATCTGTGTACATAATATTTATATTAAGCGATACTAAATTAGTAAGTAGATCAAGCGAAGAAGTTCGGAAATTCTTAGATATATTTTCATTATTCCATATATTCTTCAGACTATAATCTAGTTGAGTATTGATGAGTAACAGAACGACATCTGGTCACCTCAGTGGAAGAATTGATTTGCTTATGTAGATTTGGGGTAGGTTCCAGAGAAGGGTTTAGAAATAACTTCTCAGCAGCGCATTTAATTGGGTGGGGAAATATTTAATATTGTATTATCGAACTTTCACTTGTTGCCGGAAAAGGTCTCCATGTTTTAATAGATACGGTCAGGCTTTGTGTTGCTACCTCTGGAATTAGGTCAATATAATAGACAATGGATAACAATGCAGATCCATAAGGTGAAAGAAGCCGCATGTGTGAGTCTGTCAACACACGAATCCGTAAGCAGCGCTCTGAAAACAGCAGCTAATTTTAGCAGTTAAGATTCAACGTATCGGGGTTCAACACAATGCCACTTAAAAAGCCATCGGTTTTAAGCACTTTGAACTCATGACATTACAAGTTTGTTAATGCTTCGTACGACAAGAGTCAATCAAATGACCAATTACAGGCCTTCTCAACTGAGGGCTTTTGAAAGTTTTATATAACCCTAACTTACTGTACCCATATAAAAAGATGGTGTTATTATTCGCTGGTAACAGGGTTGCCGCTGAGATATAGTCCAAATATATACCCCTTTGCCTCTCCTCTGGAAATATATCCTTTTGTCCCCCCCACCCTCAGAAAAGTGGCAGCGGACGCCCATGCCTGGCATTTTTTCAAACACTGGCGTTTATCTTGCAAACGTACGTTCCATTATTACCAGGTGGATATTTTCTGGCCCCCCGACAAACTCTCGAAGAAGATGGTGAGAGAAGGAGAAAGAAAGAGAGAGAAGAGATGGGATGTATTCTAGAGTAATTTCTTAGAAACCAGCTTAATTTCTTTCAATGGTATTGACGAGTCCATTTTAATATGGATGGACTATCCGACCTCTGCCTTCAGCCCTATTCTGCTACTGCTTCTGACAACAACGCAATATTCTATTGGAATATGTGTAGGTTAGAACATTTTGGTAAATTGCAGAGCACCATTAGCTAACTTGACTTATCTTCGACATAATGATGTGCTTCTAAGTATTATCATACTCAGCATTTTCCCTACCGCTAAATGTACTGCAAGGATTCTTGGAGATCAAAGCAATCTGCTTTTTATTGTCTCATTTATTTTCAAAGTTTTTGAAGATCTTCACCATCTTTTTCTTCATTTTTTTTTTACTCTTGGGAAATAGAATGGGTTTTTACTAAAAGGGAATCAGCATTCTTGAACAATCATTGAAAATGAATTCAGTTCTTGATCATTTAAACAAGAATACCGACATGATAAGCTGGCCACATCAGTCTGTTCTACATTCAGATGACTCCAAGATTCTAAATGGAGCCCCTTTGTAAAGAAATCTATCGTAAATTACTCCCATGATTTCGTACGAATCTAATGACACATTCTTCTAAATATTGCTAAAATCCAGGCTGTTTATTGAATGGTCTTAATCAGTTGATCTATGTTACCTCCTTTCATAGGCGTGCGATATGGTTTAACACAATCAACTACATACCACAAGCGTCGCACAGCTGGTTTACAAAATATTTTTAAAAAATTGACTATGGATGCGCAAAACGGAACAGAATTGATTGCAACTGATCAAATATTAAAACCAAGTATTTTTATTTAATAATTCTCTATATGTTCGTCCGTCAATCTTTATGTACTCTCCGACTGCAAAAAACACACAACATAAACCCATGACATTTTCTGTGTGTATTACTGGGGCCCTGGTGCAGATTTTTAGCAACAATCAACTACATACCACAAGCGTTTAAATAACCCCCAAACTATGTTTTTTTTTACATTGAAAATTCATGCTAAATTGGACACATTTTTTGTGACCGGCTTCTTTCAGATGCCGCTTGACGGCTGCTGAAAAATAGCTTATTCGCAACCATAACACTAACCCTAAACACTAGCCCTAATCCTAACTTATATCCTTTGTAGTTAAAATACAATTTTAAATGGTCAGGTTTTCTGCTTACATTTAAAAATGAATTTTTTAATAAGTAAAAAATCTGTGATCAGAGAAAATTTCAATATTTGCGAAGAAGAAAAGCCGTTCTGGGGTCCCCAGACGAAACACAAACATAGTGCCGCGAAATCTAACGCGGAGATGTTTTGAATTTAACGCGGAAAAGGTAACAATCGCTATTTCCAAGATCGTAAAGAAAACAACTAAATTTCACAAAAACCTTACATTTAAAATAACATTTGGAAAAGATTTTCTGCAAATTATTTTTTGAAAATCAGCCCTCCTATGATTTCTTTTCGAAGAAAATAACTCTAGACATAAGTAAAGCGGCGAGATACAAGAACAAATATGTACACTATTTTAACTCGCTACAATTTTTATGTGGTTTCATGTTATTGATCCGAGAAAGGCAACATAATTGGTAAATATATTCATGGCTCGCTCAATTTTCTTTTTCAAAATATTAAACGCGTTCCGAAATAACGTTCTGACTGCAGAATTCGAAAAGGGGCATTAAATGAATTCAGTGTTTGTTTTTGGCTGTTTTTTCTTTTTAACAAAATGGGAGTAATCCAGTTTCTCTGTAGCCTGTGACATTCCTTGAGTCCTGTTATATTTGCATAAATATTTGTTTTAAATTTCAGTTCTGCGGTTTAGCCATGCATGGACGTAACGGACGTTAAAATCATATAGAAAAGTATGGGCCTTGATCAATACCCAAGCTTCACTCATTTCATTTCTCTCGATTGGATGAAATCCTTTATAATGCATTTCTATTGGAAAATCATCAGCAACGCATTTCTATCGTAAACTCCTTAGCAATGCATTTGCTTTATACATATAATAATCCAATTCTCTATGCAACATTTGCCTTAATCCCTGACCATTGGCGATTCGTTTTTCCTGATTTACAATGCACAGATTGAGTGCCGAATCTCCCTAAAATAAGTGTGAAGTTTTTCAAAATTGATAACTTTAATCGACAAATGTATTCAGCATCGCCAGAAATATTTTTGGTTAATGCAGAAATTGACTGAAGGTCATCGGTGTATTTTCTCTCTAGCCGGTGACAATTTTCACCGTAACAAGAACATTATATCAAAGAGCAACTATAAAGAAAACTTGCCACTGAGTAAACTACCTAATTTTCTTTTCTGTCCTCTCCCTTCCTACCTTTTAATTTAACTACTTTACTTTCTTGTTTCTCCACTCATTTACTACCCACCCAGTAAACTACCTAACTTTCTTTCCTCCGCTCTCTTCCTAACCTATTATTTAACTTTAAAATAACCTCTATTTAGCCACGGAAGCACACCAACTTATAGCAGCATTAATTATAGTACCTAGTTGGAGCCGTAGAAATTCCACGGCTGTTGACAACTAAGATTATCCATTAGCTCATGCCTCTGTTTTCCTCTCACCTGTATCTTTCCATTCTCTCCCTAAGAGATGCATATGATGGTCCTATTCTCTTATT
>VCCN01000158.1:7832919-7844766 GCA_006491835.1 Architeuthis dux | reverse complement strand
ATTCTGTCAGTAATGCATTCATTAATTCCTGACCACTAACAATCCTTTTTTTCTTTCTTATTTTCATAGCATGTTTATAGTGAACGCTACGATGCCTTTCAATACTAAAGTTATTAGTAATACATTTACATTATGGATATAATGTCCCTATTCTGTCAGCATGCAGTTTGGGTGTTGACACTTTGCTAAAAGAATTCTAGGTTAAAAATTGCAAAATTCGATGCTTAATCACCAATTTGTTCTTCTCTACAGCGAGAAATATCAAGGTTGCTAGTGCAGAATATGATTAAAGCTAAGTGGTAGAGTAGCGGTAGGGTTAATGGACAGCAATAAAGAAAAATCCATTGTTTGTTTACGTTCAAATGCAGTCGGAGCTAAAAATACAAACCGTGATTTTTCTTTCTTTTTTTTCTATCCCTACCACCAGAATATCCTGTGTCGCTATGGAAGTTTTGACGTATTTGTTTAAGAAACCCTACTAGTGATATCACCGGTTACAGAAACAGCTAGTTATTATTTGGCGTTCTAAACGCCACGTAAAAATATTCCAAGATTTCAAAACCGTGTACATAGAAGCCATTGGTAGCAGTAAAAACGACATTAACCATACATCTATGCGTTTGTATATTGGTAATATTTTTAGAAACGGTTTTAAGAATAGAATATAATAAAGGTGTTGTTTGCGTGGCATGTGTAGTAATTCTATTTCACTTCAGCAAAGAGAATTTTAAAGACATTGTAATAATAATAATAATGCTGAAATATCGGGGCTTGTGAGGCTGCTTATACTGATTTTTGTTATGTGGTCGTCACGGCGAGAGATGATGTTAAAAACGCTATTGATGATCGAATGGTAGAAGAAGCCAGTCGAGATGAACTGGATCACCAATACGGTAAATCTGTCCGGCGACCGACTCTAAAAATAAGTCTTGAAACTGTTATTGATTTTTCTTTTGCAAAAGCAACGGAAGCGGATTGGAAACCAAGATCTTGTAGCAGTTGCAGTCGTAGTCGCCATGAAAATTAAAGCAATGCAAGAACCAAACTTAGTCGTTCAATTCTGAGCTGGATTTTCCATTCGAAATTTCAACAAAAAAATCGTTGCAGCTGAGACTCTTACGTCGTCTTCTGTTTCAACAATAGTATAGTAATTAATTAAATAAATGTAGGAAGGGATGTTAGTAGATCCTCAACGTCTTGAGGCCCTTTGTCTAAAGCAGTCAGTGCATTGCTATATAGATCAATCTGCGGTAGTCTTTGTTCAGTCATTTAATTAGCTGTCTGCGAATTTTATTTTCGGTGCTAGCCGTCAGTTTGCGGACCTAAATGAAACATGAAGCTTAAATACCAAATTTGAAATCACAAACTGTTGGTAGGCATCCTTTAATCCTGGAAGATCATGGCACCCCAGGATCCCCGGCAAAGTTGATAATGGATGTAACAGCATTTTAGTTATTACTTCCTGGGCGGTAGTTATGGGAGAGTGGTTTGTTGAAGTGTTAACTCACCCACTCTCTTCTCTGTCAAACATCATGGCATACCAGAGACTAGGCATTTGTGTCAACATATGCTGGCAATGGGACAGAACACAAGGTTGTGGATTCATATCTTACTCAAGGGCATTAATTCAAAGTGAACAATTTGGATTTGAACTCGATTTGACGATTCAGTCTTCCGTGCCGATAACCGTTACGCGAACTCACACCTCCAGCTCCCCAAGTAGTTATTATATTTATTTATAGGCTTAGACTGGTCTGGCACACAGCCACAAGTATGGGGCACTCAGAATGGATCGAAATCCCTACTCAATAACAGCTCTGGTTAGTCACTCAATAGAAACCATCACGTGACCAATGTCTTTTTTGGCAAGCATGCCGTGTTGGGAGTGATCAATTAAAGAAAAGGAAAAAAACAAAAACAAGCGTGAATGTTGTCGGACACAAACTAAGGCACCAATTTAGCTTACATTGCCAATTGAACTGGACATACTAATGAGTAAATATTTAAATTTTCAGCCGTCTAGCTCCATTGGTGCGGCCTGTACGCGCGATGCATAATTACTTAGCCAGCCAGACCAACTTAAAAACTGAAAAAAACCTATGTTGACAGTTTCGATGACAGTTTTGGTTGACAGTTTCTAATAATGATCTGAGAGACCAGCATGCTAACTACTACCTAAGCGCCACGAAGCGGTTAATTTCACCTATGATAAGACTTGTAAAAACAGGTTTGTGCATTCTGTTCAGAAGTTATCGATAATTACTAAGCTTAATTTAGCACGGTACAAGACCAAGTTGAGAGAAATAGGGATAGGCAGATTGTGTTACGCCAATATTCGAAGTGAAGTCGGCCTGTCTTCCTAGTAAAACAGAATTCGAATTCCAGGCTTCTTATCGACCTCTGGAACCGCTGAGAAATACATAATTATCTCAGTTATGAGGCAGGCCACTTCTAATTGGGTACCTTGCCGACAGCAGCAATTGTTAGCAAGCTAGCTAAGCCGTCCATTGCTACTGTAGTAAGATCAATCCACACTAGGAGCTCCATATTTACATCCTTATACCAAACTAATCTAGGCTTAGTAAACGGGCGCTTCAACGGTCGCTTCAGAGTAGTGATTAACAACCTAATCTCATGTATCATTACTATTGTAGTAGGTTCGATTCTCACTTCCCCGAGCTTATGATTTGTACCAGACTAAGCAAAGTTTAAATAAATGTGCGCCTCGTATAAAATAGTGATTATACGTTGATTTTGGAGACCATAACTATTGTAATAAGTTCGATCCTCACTAGGTGCTTCACACTTGTAGCCTTGTGCCAGACTAAGCTAAGCTTAGTAAATGGGTGCATTGCCAGTGAGTAGTGGTTAAAAGGCTAATCTCGTATAACATTACTATTGTAGTAATTCCGATCATCACCAAATGCTCCACACTTGCAGCCTTGTACCAGACTAAGCTAAGCTTATCAAATGGGTGCCTTGCCAGGGAGTAATGGTTAAAAGGCTAATTTCGTAGACTATTACCATTGTAGTTAGTTTGATCTACACTAGGTGCCTCAAACTAGACTATGCTAAGCTTAATCTATCTGAACATGGTTTCTTAGCGCTCCCCAATTATGGCCTCGTGCCTGACTAACCTAAGCTTTACAAATTGCCTGTATAGTGCTATCCATTTCTGTCTGTAAACATAAAAAGGTGTTGGTGCGTGCGTCTTTTTGCTGATAATGTTTAAAAGTTTTCATGTTCCAGTGTTTCGTCTTGATATTCGTTAAATCAATCAAAATATAGATTATGTGAAGGTTTCCCCCGCTTTTCGAACATTCGCCGTACGCAACTTTTTCGCTTTTACGAAAAAAAGACGAAAAGCGAAAATAGCGTTCAGCCTTTATTTTACAGCGAGCCGTTATAAAACAAACTTCCGACGAATCAGTCGAATATACCATCATCACCATTTTGGGGTCTGGGAACGCTTAAAATTGTTATCCCATATAATTTATGGTAATTGCTTCTTCACTTTACGCCATTTAGGTTTACGACAGGTTTTATAGGAACGCTCTGCTTTCAGATAGCTGGGGAAACCTATATTATTTTTAAACACAGTAGCTGGAAATTTCGCCCTCGGGTGGCAGTCCCCAGGTTTATAGAGCTTTCTCAGCGGATATTTGTAGTATCAGGTATTCTTTATAACATATCAACGGTCTACCACAGTTTTACCACTGGAAAGGTGTAATTTTCAAAATGGTGTCCAGCCTGCTGCCAAATCTTCAAATCTTTAAAAGGCCCATGACTCGTTCATTATTCCCTCTATACAAGTTTTTCCATCGGCGTTTTGTAGTATCAAATGTGGTCAAAGTCTACTACAATTTAACCACTGGAGAGGTACAATTTTCAAGATGGCGTCCAAAGTGGCCGTCAAATCCTTAAATTTCCATTTAGTCAAGTGCATTTTTGGTTTGACCCCACCCCCAAATTACTACAAAGGGTTTCTCAAGGGTTTTTTGTAGTACCAGGTGTGCTTAATAACATACTAAAAGTTTACCACAGTCTGGCCACTGGAAAGGTGTAATTTTAAAGATGGCGTCCAGTATGGTCACCAAATCCTTAAAATATCCATTACTCCGGCATTATTGATCATAGACAGGGTTTCCAATGGTTTTCTGGAGCAGCATGTGTGCTCAATAATATACTAAAAGTACATTCCAATCTGACCACTGGAACGGTGTAATCTTTAAAATAAATGCACTCGACTAAATGGTCATTTTAAGGATTTGGCGGCCACTTTGGACGCCATCTTAGAAGTTACACCGTTCCAGTGGTCAGACTGTAGTATACTTTTAGTGTGTTTTTGAGCACACGTGGGATTACTGAAAACCCTTTGAAAAACTTGTCTAGAGTGAATAATGAAGGAGTAATGGGCATTTTATGGATTTGGCGGTCATCTTGAACACCACCTTGAAGATTACATCTTTCCAGTGGTTAGACTTTGGTAGACTTTTAGTATGTTATTGAGCATACCTGATATTACAAAAAACTCGTTGAGAAACCTTTTGTAGCATTTGGGCGGGGTGGGTGGGTCAAACCCTAAATTCACTCGACTAAATATGCATTTTACGGATTTGGCGACCATCCTGGACACCCTCTTGAAAATTACACCTTTGCAGGTTTCTGTGGTAGACTTTTAGTATGTTATTGAGCACATCTTATTCTACAAAAATCCGTTGAGAAGCCTTTTGTACCAATTTCGGAGGGTCAAACTATAAATGCACTCGAATAAGTGGGCATTTTAACGATTTGGTGGCCACCTTGGACGCCATCTCGAAAATTACACCTTTCCCGTTGTCGGACTGTGGTAGAATTTTGATATGCCATTGAGCTCACTTGATACTACAAGAAACCGTTAGCAAAAACTTCAAGAATATTGAAGGAATAATATGCATTTTAAAGATTTGGCGGCCATTTTGGACGCCATCTTGAAAAGAACACATTTCCAGTGGTCAGACTTTGGTAGACTTTTATTATGTTAATTAGCCCACCAGATACTACAAAAAACCGTTGAGAAAGCTGTTATTGCAATTTTTGGGTGGTCAAACCATAAATGCACTCGACTATACTGCAAATAAATTGAAAAGGATGATGAAATTTAAGTACGAATCGTAGTTATGACAGTAACTTTTAGTACTTAGAAAAAGTAACAATTAAGATTAGGTTTAAACTTATTTTTCGTGTCTGTTAATTCTTTAAGGACACTCATCCTAATATTTGAATGGCAAATAAGTAATGTTATGTGTTTCATGAAGGTAAATAGTAATTAAAATCTTTATTAATTTTGACTAGTTTTTACCTTCATCTTAATTTTGAGTTGTTCTGATAACATAGTTAAAATGTTGTTATTTTTAGTTTTTAGTTGTTCTTATCACATAATTAAAATTAATACAATGGGTTTTGGTAAAAAATCAGTTTAGTTTGCATCGCAATTTTCGTAGAAAATACTTTTTTATCCACCTTTTATTTAATATTATATGAATACTAAAAACAGAATTGACCGCCTATCAAAATAAATGCAGTGAATGTAAAAAAGAATGAATAATAATTTCGACTTTTACAAAGATAACGATATAGCACTTTTAGTCTTCCGTACTTGAAAGTATGGTCTAAAATCATCTAGAGTGAAATATCTAAAACATACAACTACAATTGCCAGGGAGAAACGTCGTGACATAGAGGTTAAGCAAATCCTTATTGATTATATAAGAAATATGAACGAACTGTAATCGGCAGACAAAAACATAGATTTGATTTGATTTGATTTCCTTTTATTTGCATAATTACTGTGATCTATTATGGTCAGACTTAAGGTGAGAAGATCATGCTACACCAGTCTTCTAAGTAGGAAGAGACTGCCTAGGACAACAGCATCTTGTGCTCGAACATCGACCTCTAGCACCGGTGGGAAACAACGTAACGATCTCAGTCACGCGGCAGGTCACTTATTTGCATAATCATTGACATGGTCTTCCGGAGATTTTAAACTCAAAGCCGATTATTGCAAAAGCTAAATTATGATACGTGAATTCCACGATACCTGCGACCCGAACGCTTGCCCGAGTTGAAGTAAACGAATGCAAAGATTCATAAATGAAATTAGCCACGCTAACGACCGTCGAGATGTTGCTAGGGAGAGACTTTTTCTTTGTTTATCGAATTCTTTTACAACATTCAACCTTGCAACTAATTTAATAAGAATAAGCTGCAAATAATCTCTGCGTCGAAATTAAAATTCAGCTTGCTTTGTTTGCTAGTGGGAAACTAATCTGAATTTTCGTCTTGATTTAATTTTATTACCGCAGCCACGTAAAAGGATTTGATTAAGCTTATCGAAATGGGAAAATTCGAGTACACACACGTGTATATACACTCACATATACACACTGGACAGAACAGTGCTCATTGTAAAGTTCTTCTTCCGCTTACGGGGGGGGGAGATTTTGGATGAACCGCAAGCAATTCCTTCCGCTTCGATTCCCATCCGTAGAAAACGCACCCCAGGAAGCATCTAACTAACTGAGTTGTATCATAATAGTATTTTGAAGACTAACTTTTGGCAGTGGGTTCGAAGAAAAATACTAGAATGCTACGAAGTCTTGGCTCTTTTGGACAGTGATGGGATAAGGTGTGTTTGTGGGAGAAAGGAAGAATGGGTAGTAGTAGTAGTAGTAGTAGTAAGGACAAAGACACAACGATAAAAATCGAAAACGCAGAGCTGAAAAAAAGTGGACCACTACATCTACTTAGGACAACGAATCTCTATGAAATCTTCAAAAGAAGAAGAAATCGGGCGAAGAACCATTCTAGGTTGGTAAGCCTTCGGAAGAGCAAGCTCAACGTCAAGGAGCCGCAACCGGTTCTCGGGATATTCAAAATGGCTGGATACCTTCCGGACAGACCTCGTATGTATATGGGTATTTATCAATCCTCCAACGGGGATGGCATGAAAAACATAAACACACCTGGTTAGTCACTCAACGGCTAAAAAGAAGAGTATACAACTAAGGCATCCTCCTATGGTCATCTATGAAACTGAAACATGGAACCCAACTAAACGATTGACCCTCAAACTGAGAACCATGCAACATGCACAGGGAAAAAAATCATGCTCAACATCACATGGAGAGATCACAAGACAGCACATATTAGAGAGAGAAAACAGGAGTCAGAAATATCATAGAATCCATTACAAAACTCAAATTGCAATGGGCTGGTCATGGGCTGGACATCACGACTCACAACGTGGATTCCCAGAGATCATATGCGAAACTGTGGCCGGCAAAAAAGAAGATGGCGTGATGAACTAAACAACTTTAGAAAGTATTGGCTCCGCGACGCCCATGTAGGGGTGGGGCTGCTGCTGATGATGAGTATTTGGGAGCGTTAAGGAGAGCGTGGTGGAGACGAAAACCACTGGCAGTTGAGGATGTCGGCCATTTAGAGTTATATAAATACTAATTAATCCTCGTGAAATAAATTCACGGATATATTTGAATTTCTATGCGAAAACCTTTCTTTTTGGAGCGGGGGGGGGGGAAGAAACTACTGATGTGAACTGGTTTAAGTGGAAGGCTACTTTGTTTCAAATGGTGGGTAGGAGATATTTTTATCAGCAAATATTATTACTTTTAAGTGGAAGAGTCCATTGTCACGGACAGAGAAACAAAAATTCACACTATTAATTATATAAGTAGATCAATGAAAATCTGACGTTGCGTATTTATACACGCAAGTTATAAGTAAATAAACAGAAAAATGAAATTAAGGATACTAAGATACAAGGATACAAAGGAGGATGGCATGAAAAACATAAACACATCTGGTTAGTCACTCAATAGAAACCATTACGTGACCAACGTCTTTTGGCAGTATGCAGTGTTGGGGGTGATCAATTAAAAAATTGAAAAAAGAGGTGATAAATGAATAAGTTACTTTTGTTGAGCAGTGATCACTAAAAAAAAGTCCGAAAAAGCCAGACCAACTTAAAAACTGAAGAAACCTATGTTGACAGTTTCTCATAAAAGGAAGCGTGAAGAAGTAAATGAAGTAAAATAGGCAAAAACGATCGATTACAATAGATTCAAGTCCGCTCGGATGGGGTAGTGGTTAACACGTTTGCCTCACACGCAGAAGGTCTTGGGTTTGATTCCCGGTATGAGAGGAAAATGTGTAGAAAACTCTTCATTAGGACAAATTTCCCTGTGCACTCAGCAGCTAATTGAGTACACGCTAAGCTGTATGATTATGGTGGAGGTATCCCTTCGGTGGACTTGCATCCTGCCAAGGATGTGGTCATAAAAAGCTTGTAAGAATAAAGTCCTGGTCTCGCTTCACCTTGTATACCAAGATGTAAGTTTGTAGTTTAAAGAAATCAATTTTAAAAAGTTGGAAATTTTACAAATCGATCACTGATTATAGTGCAAGAGGTCAGTCCGGAAAATATCCAGCCATTTAGTTTTAATGAAAAAAGACGCCTAGCTGGAGCAATAACGCCTTAGTTCCCTTCAAATTAATTCCCTTGGGACATCACGCACTTATCAGCGTCCCTACCACTTTTCAAAACAGTCTGCAAAGTCCCCTTTCGGGATTGCCATCAGCTGCCTCTTCATGTTCCCCATAATCTCGTCCCCGGTCTAAAATCTCTTTGGGAAAAGCCAAAAGTCATATCTGGGAGCCAAATCTGGTCTGTTGGGAGACAAACAGAACTTGGTGATGCGATGTTTTGTTAAAAACCTTGTCCGAATCATAAAAGATGAGTCACTCGGTCATTGTTAATGCAACGGTCACACAGTATACAAGCGCACTAAATTCCTGCCGACTGAGTAACCCCACACATGCGCCGTCAAGGAGGCGCAACCTGTTCTCGGGATATTCAAAATCCGGACAGACCTCGTATGTATATGGGTATTTATCAATCCTCCAACGGGGATGCAATGTGGTAGAAGGTCTATCTTTAAAGTGGGAACGCACATTTATGCGTGGGTGGGTAAAAATGCCTAGTTCCATTGGAATATTGCTGCAGGTATTATGGCGTGTCCACTGACCCTACTCCGTTGATGCAGTGGGGAGGTGCTGCCTGAGAGATGAATCCCCAGAAACTAGACATTAGCGACTTGCTTCTGTCTCACACAAAGACGACCGGTACTCGGGGATAGGATGTGGCATAAACCTTTTTTTAAGTGAGAACTCACACACATTTGAGGGTTGGTGGCTATAAAAATTGCCTATTTCCATCGGCATATTGCCGCAAACATCAGGAAGTGCCCACTGATCCTACAATGAACGAATTGTGCCTGTCACACTTGCAGACAAGACAAAGCCAGTGGCCAATCAACAGTCCTGAGAACTGCTAATCAATAAATGGTCGAGTTGTATGTATGTATGTATGTATGTATGTATGTATGTATGTGTGTGGGATTTTACACGTGAGAGTGTGATTGTATATGGGTGAGTCTATGAGGGTAGATGTGTGTACGTGTATATGTATATGTACATACGTATGGGAGGGTATGTGTGTCTGAGCTATGTTATTTACTAAGCTTTGCTTAATCTGACACAAAGCTTAGTAGCTGCTCACAATATGTAGTATTCCTAAAAGGTCATCCATCTAAGTACTGAATTAACAGGTTTGATGCTCTCTTAACTTTGGACGAGAACCAGAACTTTCAGCATGGTTCGACAGTAAGCCACTGGGTATGACTTGTCATACTGAGCTGACCAAACTTGGAAAAACAGGTCTAGTTAGTCACGCAATAGAAACCATAACGTGACCGACGTCTTTTGGAAGCATGCTGTGTTGGGGTTGATCAATTAAAAAAATTGAAAGAAGGGTGACTGATGAATAGGTTACTTCTCTCGCCTTTCGTTGGACAGTGAATTTTCAAAAAAAACAAAAACAAGCGTATATGCTGCATTGCACGAACTGGGGGATCATTTTAGCATAAACCTACATTGAGAATTGAACCCTCCACTAAATCCCTATTTGGGGGAAGAACTTTTGAAAAACAAAACAAATCGTTTTTTGTAGACATCATCATCATCATCATCATCATCACCATCATCATCATCATCAGCAGCAGCAGCAGCAGCCGTTATAAGTCCACTGCTGGACAAAGGCCTTTCCCATCACCTTCCATGACGACCTATCTTGTGCTAATCTCTGCCACGTCCTACCGGCAAACCTTTCTATCTCGTCCCTCCATTTTGTGTCTGGCCTTTTCCTACTGCGTTTATTGTCCCATCGGCACCAGTCGGTTAGTCTTTTCCCCATCTATTGTCATTTCTTCTTGCTAGGTGACCAGCCCATCTCCACTTTTTCTGCTTAATTAGTTGTATAATATCTTTCACTCTAGTCCTCTCTCTGATCCATGTTGATCTTTTTCTCTTATCCCTATCATTGCTCTTTCCATGGCTCTCTGTGCTATTCTTAGTTGGTTTTCAGCTCGTTTTGTTAATTTCCATTATTTCGCATCCGTGGTATTATCTCTATTCATACCAAATGCTTTCCAACCTATTGTTATGCGTCGTTTTATTTCGCGGTCATGGTCTTTCTCTAGCTTTATTACCTGTCCTAGGTAGATGTATTCATCGACCTCTTCTAGAGTCTCTCCTTCTATCTTCATGGCCCCATTGGGGACTTTATCATTGAACATTACCTTTGTCTTTGTTCTGTTCATCTTTAAGTCTACTTTTTTACTTTCCCTATTTAGATCAGTTAACATTTTTTTGTAATTATTCGGATGCTTCCGATATCATGGAAATGTCATCGGCGACTCTTAAGTGGCTTAAGTATTCTCCATCTATGTTTATTCCCAACCCCTCCCAGCCAGTTTTCCGAAAGATGCTTTCAAGGCTCGCTGTAAATAGTTTAGGTGATATTGTATCCACTTGTCTTACTCCTTTGCTATCTTTATCTTGTGTGTATCTAATTATTGTAGATCCATTTTCATATATGTTTTGTATGTAATTTTCGTTCTCGCATTGAGTTGAAGAATACTGTGTGTTCTACCGAGTCAAATGCTTTAGACATAATAAGGAGTAAATGTTTAAATTTTCAGCCCTCCAGCTCCAGTGGTGTGGCCTGTGCGCATGATACATACATACATAGCCAGCCAGCCAGACCAGCTTGAAAACTGAAGAAACCTATGTTGACAGTTTTGGTTGAAGGTTTCTAATAAGGATGGATCATTGAAATAGAAAGGATAAGGACGGCAGCGAGTAGATATTTGCTAAACTTAGCCTAGTCTGCCACAAGGCCTTGAAAGATTGTGTTGCACTAATCTCACAAGTCAGGAGGGTCAACCAGCCTAGAAAATCAGTATTTGAAACATCGGCAACTTAATTTAAGCCAGGCCATCTTTTTCATCACCACCACCACCACCACCACCATTCCAAAATTCTGGTCTTTAGGCCAACCATGCAGTCTTCATATTTCTTCAATCTTTTATATTTATTTCTGGTCTCCTAATGTTTTTGAAGGTAAAGGAATACTATCAATTGGAGCACACACGCACACAAACACACACAATTACACACACAGACACACGCACACATACCTTTTCATATGGAAACCTATATATACGCACACACACACACATATATAAATAAACTCGCACAAACACACACAGATATGTAAATAAGGGACTATATATTTGTATGTATATATGTATATACATACATGTTTATATACACACAGTTACATTCATATATATATATATGTATTGAGCACTTTATAATACAACAATTTAAGATAATACTGTATATCTGTATATATAAATCTGTATATCTATTGACTTTATTTAT
>VCCN01000158.1:7707590-7718932 GCA_006491835.1 Architeuthis dux | reverse complement strand
ATCAATTACTAAAATATATATGATTTATTATATATTTATTTACTATTGAATCTTTCATCAGTCAAGTTATACGGCGTTTCCCGCGTCTCACTGGACATTTCACACCAAGAAATAAAGAACCTCATTCTATTCATATTTGTTTTTAGGAAGCCATTTAGCTCTTTAAGTTCTCCGAACTTTTGAGTACCCCTCGTATAAATCGACTACCTCCTCGCCTCGCCAGCGAGCTAGTCTCGCAGACTATTACAATCGTATAGTGAGTTCTACCCGTTTTGGGTATCCTAAACTTGGGACCTTGTGCCAGACTAGACTAGCGCTTAGTGACTACATGTGTGTATGTCTGTGTGTGTCTGCCTATGCGTGCATATATTCATATGAACCTCTCCTCTTCGTTCCTTAGCTATATTAAGTAGTTTTATACCAACTTGTAAATTGTATGAGTGTATGTATAAACGCATACATGCATTTGTATAAATGAATTAATGTAGCTATCGTACAATGAGAATCGATCGCATATACAATGAATTACTGTAGCTATCGCATAATGAGAATGGACTGCATATAAAATGAATTGATATAGATATCGTAAAATAAGAATAGACTGCATATTTAGTTACTATACGAATCGATGAAATCATCCTGAATAAAATTAGTTTTCGCTTTTTTGTTGCCCTCCATATTCTTAAACAAATATTTACTCACCCATTCCTGACAGATGATCATTAAAAAGGTAATGCAGTGACGTGCATTTCAACGGAGGTCAAGCGATTACCAGAGATAAGAAGGGGGTATTTTTGCAATCACAGGCATAGTTAGGGCAGGCCCATCTATTAGGGTGGAAAGACCATGGGGGGCGCACTCCAAACTGAAAAAAATAGTCGTTACAATACAACCGGGGGTACGGGGGTGAACATTTTAAATCTCACCTAAGGCGCATGAAATCCTTTCGCAAAATTCAAGCCTCGCCTGAGGCACATGGAAATCTTTGCACTGGCCCAGAACATAATTAAATGGTTGGATAAGAGTTGCAGAATGCTACTATCTACGAAGAGGCAAACATGAAAGCCATATTTATTCGTCTCCACACGACGAAGATGGAATGTGACACATGGTCGAGTTTAGTGTGGGGAGCCTCACGCGTATATGTGGGTAGTGCTAGAAATTGTCTAGGTCCCACGGCACTTCCGCTTGGGATGTCTCGGGCATCAGGGATTGACCGTGACCCTTCAAGTGCAATGGGGAGACGGAGCCCAATGAGACGCCATCCTGAAACTAGACCAGTGGTTCCAAACCGGGGTGGGGGGGTCCCTCCAGGGTGGGGGTAGTCCAAGGTGGGTAATAAGGCTATTAGATAAAAATAAAAGTCCAGTCTAGAAATAGGATGTTCTGCACTTCTATCTATCAAGTCGAAGGCTCGAAATAAGCTCTAAGTTGAGAATGATTTAAGATGGGCTCTCTCATTAATAGACCCACAAACCCAGAACTAGTAGCACAAAAAACAAGGACAGAGATCACATTGATGTGTATATCAGTTACGATATCAGAATTCTTATTCTTTATGGATTAAATTGGAGTTTCAAATGATGTGTTCTAATTATTTTTGCTTACTTTCTTTGTGTTACAAATACATAGCAGCAGCTGTACAATTATAAAATTAAAATAATTATTTGTATGAAGCTGTCTAATTATAGGTAAAATAAAGTTATTATTTGAAATTATTCTTTGTTGCAACTTAAGTAATCTTATTGACAAAAGTGGGGAATGATTCGAAAAGTTTGGGAACCACTGAATGTCTAGTTTGTTTCTTTTTGTTTTTTCATTATCCAGAACAAAAGACCGAGTAGAAGGAGTCACATGGGGAAGAAAACACAAAAACTGAAATCAATATTATGAATATTTTTCATTCGCATATATATATTTTTTAAAATTGTCTTATTATAAGAGTGCTCAATACAAAGAAAGTGGAGCAGGAATATAAATATAAGACAAAACATGGGTTCATACAAAGTTTAAACTCTGTTTCACTATCAAAGCCGATTTTCAAAATCTTTTGAGAATTTTGAGAGAGAGAAAGTATCAATCAACTGTTGCAAGTTAGGTAAATGGATGTTCAAAAGCGATCCTTTGACACTAATAGTATTACTAGCAGCTATATTATATTTACTGTTAACCAGGCTTCCCTGAGGGAAAAAGGACATAAGTTCGAGTCTCACCGAGAGCTTACCCTTTATTTTAAAAAAATAAGATGAAAGAAAATATTAGTAATAAAAATTAATGATGGTTGACAGTGCTTCATCTAATACAAAATAAATAATATCCTTTAGCTTCAACAAGGTTTCATCTCACAGCAACACTTCAGTTATATTTGTACTTTCGCTTTGACTTTCTGAGATGAGGAATTATCATTATTAAACATGGGAAGACCATGTTGCAAGAATGTCAGACAACCGCTGGACATCACGACTCACAACGTGGATCCCCAGAGATCATATGCAGAGTTGCGGCCGGCAAGATGGCGTGACGATTTAGACAGGTTCAGAAGATATTGGCTCTGCGATGCCCGCGATAGAGAGATTGGCGAATCTTGGGGAAGGTCTATGTATAACGACGGACGTTAAAAGGCTGATGGTGATGATTTATTCAAAATGGTGTTTCAGTGGAATGGGCCGAAGTAGTATCACAGGGATGAATTAACTAAAAAGAAATTAACTAATACAAGATATTCGCTAGCATAGACAATGGAATGAGACCAGTCTACGCCGTGGATTGAATAAATGGCTGAAACGTTGGGACTATAACAACCAAGATAAGAACACTAGTCCGAATAGATTAACGTATACTAATGATAATTCCTGATCGATCCCTGAACTTTGAATAATGGGTTCAGTTCAAAGTTCCCAGAAAGATAATGAATACGATAGGCAGCTGAAGATGGGTACAACGGCTGAAAGGTTGTGACTATAACAACCAAGATGAGGATTCCAGTTCGAATAGATCAGATATGTTAGCTTGTTTCTGGAAAACATGTTTTTAACAATTCATTAAAGGTGATTTCTAGTAAACTTTTGAAGACATTTTGTGATTTGTCCTCCCCCCCGAAAATCCAGCACTTTCGGCTATTCTTGAGTTATAAGTAGGAAAATGTGATTGAATTTTTGGTAGTGTTTGTTATTGGCTGATTTACCGCGCGCAGTTCATTGGTTACTGGATCAGGCGACTCACAGAGGTTCCGTTTGGAGTTTATTCGGTTTTGTGTATTTTGTCATTTCAAGCCTTCATGGCACCGGAGGGGAGAGAAAAAATATTTAAATAGTTTTTGGATGTGTGTGCGTCTGGCAAGACTGTTCCAGAACAATTTCACGAAATCTGAAAGAGACTTTACTGATAAGTTCAAACAGAGAATGTTAAGATTAGACTTATATAGGTTTATTTTTTTACCTTTTTTATTCGGCGAAAGGACTTCGTCTACGAAGAACAGATCAGATTCAAACTACTTGATTTGCTCTGCGGGAGATTATGAATATTAACTGAAAGTTGACTGAGTTGCTACATGCAATGTATGATTTCTTTCACCAAACACGTCGTGTTAAATTAAATTATTCGATATATATGCATATATATGCACACACGCGCGCATACACACACAGAAACACACACACACACACACACACAGAAACACACACACACACATATATATATATTATGTTATGTTATGTTATATTTATTTGTATGTTATTTTACGCTTCATTGAATATAACGATCACTATATCTGATATTCCTATGGACACACACAGTTGTACACAGATGTCTGAAACGGTTAAGTTCAGAGCAAACAGAAACACACACACACACACACACACGTGTTTATGTGTACGCTGTGCGTCTGGTTTGAACCCTGTACTTCTAGTGTCCGTATATCCCAAAACTTCGGGTTACCTAAGGCACGAAAAATGAATTAAACGAGGTATATTTAGTTCCTGGTAGCGTCCTTTCGAGAGACAAGGGAAACGCTGGGTAGCTTGAAAGATAGAACAGACTGATCAAAATGTTCACATTCTTTTGGGTAGCACCTCGTATGCCTGTCTATCTGTCTGTCTATCTGTCTGTCTATCTATACGTTACTAAATATGTGTAATTAATTCAATCAAAATGTTTCAATTTTGTATGTTAGACATCTTGAATGACATCCAATCATCCAACCAGACCCGTATTCTTCATGTTTTACATCAGCTTTTTGGAAATCTTTCAACTGATAATTAAACATGTAATATTCCCCGTTAACTTCATCTGGACAAAATCGATCACAATTCCACATAAAATAAATAAATAAAAACGTATTTTTAGCTCTTATGCATACTTTCTTTATCTGTTGAAATAATTCTGCAGAATGATAATTTATGAAAAATTGTGTCCAAACTGCTCTAGTAACCGATGATATCACGGGTGGGATTTATCAAAGAAGTACCTCAAAACTTCATTTACTCTAATGAGTAAATATATATAAGGGGTAGGATTTAAACAAATACGTCAAAACTTCCATTCAGTCTAATGGTTACATATATAAAAGGTAGGATTTATTAAATAAATACGCCAAACCATTCATTCATTCAAATGATTACATATATAATGGGTAGCATTTGTAAAAAAAAGTAATGAGGTGAAAAAGACGAAGACCCGGTTTCTGTTGCATGCGTCAGCTTAGTGATCCTTGCAAGTTTCAAGTCTGGTCGAGACCAGGACTTTATTCTTGCAAGTTTTTATGACCACCCCGTTGGCAGGATGCAAGTCCACCAAAGGGATACCTCCACCCTAATCATACATTGAGTGCACATGAATGAAGAGTTTACCACACTCTTCGCTCATACCGGGAATCAAACCCAAGACCTACTACGTGTGAGGCAGACGTGCTAACCATTACACCATCCGAGCGGACGTAGCATTTGTAGGGACAGTATTAATCTGACTGCAATAATAATTTGATTTGGCCTTGTTCAAGGTTCAATGAACTGAATGAAAAGGCGAATTTGTGCGTAACATATAACAAATATATTCATAGAACAACAGTGTTTGATGTTAGTTTTAATTAGTGAAAGTAAAGGCAATTGTTCTGCCAAAAGAGTTCCAAGAAATGTTCATAGGTCGAAGATTCAAAGTTCAAAATTCTCCCCCTTGTAAGTAAAGGAATGAAAAGTCTCTTGTTAGGCAAAAGTTGCGTTGAAAGAATAGAGTCCGTAAGGTCCATTGATAAATGAGTGTAGTTGTGTCATTCTTTCAATGACTGTCAAAGTGTATGTGTGTGTGTCGAAGGGGGTATGTTTGTGTTTGTGCGTGCGTATGTAGCAAAAGTACTCACGTAGTTCGTCGTTAAATAATGTGTGCGTACGAAAGTGGTAGAGTAAGGTAGTTAATTGCGTGCGGCAGTCGTTAAGCATTGCGTGATACCTGCTGAGTCGACTATTGTCTCCTGTCGTCTCGTGCATTCTGTCTCCCTACGCTTAGGGTCTACGTCGACATTCTTTTAAATCTTCAGTTAGGCTCCAAACGACTTGCCTTGTGTTTTGTGATCCTCGCATCCCGATTGGTTAATAAATCGTAACTGTTGCCAATTTATATTTATATTTGAATTATTGTCGTTATGTTGGCGAATTTATTTTGGAGGGAAATCCTGGGAACCGATTTTTGCCCCAAATCAGACTTCACTTTACTACTGAATTTTATAGTTTGTTCTCTTTTCGGTAAACTTTACAGTGGTGGTCCCACGCATTAATTAAACACATATGTCAAAACTTTCATAATTCTAATGATTACATATATAACAGATATGATTTATTAAATAAATACGTCAACATTTTCATTCACTTTAATGAATACATACATAACAGTAATAATTTATTAAATAAATATGTGAAAACTTTCATTCATTCTAATGATTAAATATATAACAATTTGGATTTATAAAATAAATACGTCAAAACTTTCACTCTAATGATTACATATATAGTGACACAGTAAATTCTGGCATTAATAATCACGGTTGCATTTTAGCTCCAACTACATTTGAATCCAGTAAACGTAGGCAAGGTTTCGGCTTTTCTCATCGCTGACCCCTGACTTTACCATTACTCCACCACTTCTCCGCTTCGTTTTCGTCATCCTCTGAACTAACAAATTAATTATCTCTGGAGGAAAAATATAAAACAAATTCAATGATTAAACAACACATTTTTGTGATTTTTGACATAGAATTTGTTTGACCAAGTTTCGGCACCCGGACTGTTGAACATTAGGAAAAGGGGGATTGTCCGCGGTCTGGAATTAATACAATCGATAATGACACTCAGAATAGAGATATTGTCAAAATCCAGTCCAAGTTGGAGTTGACTTTTCTTTCCTCCTTAACAACAAGAAGAACAAGAACAAGAACAAGAACTAATCCTCATCTAATTCAGAGGAGTAAACCTTTCACTGTTTATCTGTCCCGTCACCTTAAAACAAGCCGATATGTAAAATTAACATTCCCCTATCGTGATTTGAAATCACAACCAACTGATTGGCTCTCTCACCGACTGAGCTAAAGTCTTACATATCTACGAAAATTTATGTTAGAAATACGCAAGGGTTTATTTCATTCAAGTCAATAAATACATATTTAAAATTAACATTTCACCTACCGTGATTTCAAACACGACCAATATTCCCAGCTTTCTTACATACTGAGCAAAACTGACAAGTCTACAAAAATGTATCTGACAGATACGCAAAGGCTTATTTCATTCTAATACATAAATACATTTATACTAAAAAAAAGAATTTTCTAATTATTTTTATTTATTATATATACAATACAATAGTTGCAGTAATCATCTTCATTCGGAATAGAAGTAGGAGTGGAGGCTTGTAACTCATTATTTTATGAGAAATGATGCAATATACTTAAAAAGGATGTAAAGAATAAGCGAACACATCTAATTATCATGGAAGAGTGAAAAGTAGAGGAGGAAAACGAAGAAAAGAGGGTAAAAAGAAATGATGAGGTGAATAAACATCGAAATATAAAACAATAATTACAATTATGTATTACTCAGATGTTTTTTAATTATATTCTTCATGTTTTAAATCAGCTTTTTAAAATTGTTCAACTGCTAATCAAACATGTAATATTCCCAGCTAAATTTATCGGGACAAAATCGATCACAATTGAAGAAAAACGTATGTTTGCTCTTATGCATACTTTATCTGTTGAACTATTTCTGGAGAACGATAATCTATGAAAATGATGTTCCACTAACTGCTTTAGTAAACGGTGATATCACGGGTGGGATTTATCAAAGGATTACGTCAAAACCTTTATTTACTCTAATGAGTAAATATATATAAGCGGTAGGATTTAAACAAATATGTGAAAACTTTCATTCTTTCTAATGATTACATACATAACAGTTAGGATTTATTAAATAAATATGTGAAAACTTTCATTCTTTCTAATGATTACATACATAACAGTTGGGATTTATTAAATAAATATGTGAAAACTTTCATTCATTCTAATGATAACATATATAGTGACACAGTAAATTTGACACTAAAGAAGTATGAAACAATAATCACGGTTGCATTTTAGCTCCGACTGCATTTGTAAACGTAGGCAAGGTTTCGGCTTTTCTCATCGCTGACCACTGACTTTACCATTACTCCACCACCCCTCCGCTTCGTTTTCGACATTTTCGGCACTAACAAATTAATTAACTCTTAAGGGAAGGGATGTAATAAAATCGATGATTAAACACCACATTTTGTAATTTTTGACATAACATTTGTTTGAGCAACTTTCGGCAACCGGTCTGTATGTAATTCGTTGAACATCAGGAAGAAAGGGATTGTCCGCTGTCTGGAATTAATACAATCGATAATGACACGCAGAATAGAGCTATTATATTTAAGAGTCATATCTTCCAATTGAACTTTACCTCCAAGTTTATTATTTCTTCTTATTCGAATAATAATTAATAACGAGGTTCGTATCTTGTGCTTATCTTCCATCTTTTTAAAAAATCTATTAATTGTCAAACTCCAGTCCAAGTTGAAGGTGACTTTATCCCCCCCCCCCATCCCCGTAACAAAAGCAATCCCCACCGAATTTAGGGAACTAAACTCTTCACTGTTTGTCTATCCCGTCACGTTAAACCAAACAGATATATAAAATTTCCGTCACGTTAAAACAAACAGATATATAAAATTTCTGTCACCTTAAAACAAACAGATATATAAAAATCCCGTCACGTTAAACCAAACAGATATATAAAATTTCCGTCACGTTAAAACAAACAGATATATAAAATTTCCGTCACGTTAAACCAAACAGATATATACAATTTCCGTCACGTTAAACCAAACAGATATATAAAATTTCCGTCACGTTAAAACAAACAGATATATAACATTTCCGTCACGTTAAACCAAACAGATATATAAAACTTCCGTCACGTTAAAACAAACAGATATACAAAATTTCCGTCACGTTAAACCAAACAGATATATAAAATTAACATTTCCCTACCGTGATTTCACAACCTAGTGATTGCTATACGGCTCTCTTACCAACTGAGCCAAACTGACAAGTCTTATATGGTTATGACTGTATGTATTATATATTCAATATGAAAGTTGCAGTAATCATCTTCAGTTAGAATTGAAGTAGGAATGGAGCTTGACGCTGCAGCAGCCAGGCGTGTCTTTATATTAGTCTGTCACCCCCCTCTCTCTCTCTCTCGTTTTTAAAAATATGTTCTTTATTTTCTAGCGACCAATATGCCTCATTGAATTTAAAACAAATTCTCATTTTTTGTATTATCTCTCTCTCTCTCTCTTTCTCTCTCTCTCTCTCTCTCTCTCTCAACCATGGATAAAGATGCCCCTAATAGCTGGTTATGTTAAAACGTCCAAATAAGATTACGAACACATTTCTAGAAGCACACATCCTGTAGTTAGGTTAGCGTTTCGTCTTATAGACTACAAAAAAAAAAACAGTAAACTATTAACATTAATAATTTCACATGACCAAAGGGCACCAACCACTTCATGATTACTATGTACATCTCTGTAGTTTGCCATTGACCTGTCTTTCCGCCCTTCATATCTCCAAAATTACTGTTAACTTAATTACATGAAAGTTTCGGTCTTGTGTGCAAGTCTCAATTATTGAAGAACTCTTTCTACAGCGGTGCAACAGAAAAGAAAGATTCGGTGGCCGTATTTAAACATGAGAGCTGTCTTAGGACAAGCCCTTACTGCCCATCCCTCTCCCGCTAATCTGGCATTGAGAAGCAACAATGCACCAACCGTCCAGGGTATCCAGTGAAAAAAGATTAACAAAATCGATCATGGCCACCAGTGCAATGAAAGGGTCTGCTTTCATTTCAAATGTCACGTTGGCTTAGTGAAGAGTCTTTAGGGTCACCAGTTCAATGTCGGTTGAGCGTAAGTTGTCTAATCCAATATCCCTTTTCTGGAACTATCTGTGTATTGTTAAGGTTTGCGTCTTAATGTTTAATTTGCCTTTCTCTTTTACAATATAGTTGAAATTAATCACATACAGTATCGCCCATAAATGAGTATACCCCTACCACTTTTCTTTTTTTATAGAAAGTTAATTTTCTTCTAAACCAAACATAGCAGGATTTTATTATTTCTAGTGGAACATTACACAATCAAAACGGATATTATCAAGTATTATCTATGACCAAACTCTATAGCATTGAAACTCTGTGACCAAAATTATGAAAATGTTGCCGTCCAGAAATGAGTACACCCCTACGAAAAAATATTTTTGGCAACAAGTTTCAATGTTATAGAGTTTGGTCATAAACAATACCTGATAATATACGTTTTGATTGTGTAATGTTCCACTAGAAATAATAAAATCGTGCTATGTTTGGTTTAGTATATAGGCCGTTAATTGTCGGTCAGGATTTTAATGAATTAACTTAATACTCGAGATTATTAAAGGCATTCAGGTTACATCTATTTATTGAACTTTATAATGACAATAACGTTTATAATATTCCACTTAATATTCTCTATCAGCTAGATTTGCATTTATAATTAGGCGCTAGAGCTAGCTGTTTATCGCCGGTCAAGAGCCTGAATGCACTTACTACTCGAAATTATTAAAGGCATTAAAGTTTAAATCTATTTATTTGACTGTATAATGGCAATGTTTATAATGTTCCATTTAACTTTCTCTATCGGCTAGATTTTAATATGGATGTAAATATTAAAGAAATAATTAGTCTTTTCTCATCATCAAGCTTAATTTAGAAATATTTCTATTATGACAGCTGTTATATCAGCGTACATTTTTACAAATATTATGTCAAAACCGGCGTATTTTTGTTTATTTCATCATCATCATCATCAGCCGTTATAAGTCCACTGCTGGACGAAGGCCTTTCCCATCTCCCTCCATGACAACCTATCTTGTGCTAATCTCTGCCAAGTCTTACCGGCAAACTTTTCTATCTCGTCCCTCCATCTTGTGTCTGGCCGTTTTCTACTTCTTTTACTATCCCATGGGCACCAATCTGTTAATCTTTTCCCCCATCTATTGTCATCTCTTCTCGCTAGGTGGCCGGCCCATCTCCACTTTTGTTGTTTAATTAGTTGTATAATATCCTTTACTCTAGTCTTTTCTCTGATCCATGTTGATCTGTTTCTATCTCTCAGCGTTACCCCTAGCATTGCTCTTTCCATGGCTCTCTGTGCTATTGTATTTAATCTAACATTAAAGATGGCAGAAACATTTACAGTCATGTAGGCCGGTTGAGGTTAATAGCGATCAAGTGAAGACATTATTTCATAATATCAATATTATACGACATGGGAGAAATATTATAAATATTCTAATGAAACGGTTTAAACCATTTGCACCAGCTTTAGTTAACTGGAAAAGAACCTACTGGATTGACTTTAAATCTTTGAAACAACTTGTGACGGGCGATGAATAGTGGATACTTTACAACGACATGAAAAGCAATAGTTCGTGGGTAAAATGAAATGAACAACCACTAACCGTATTAAAGGCCAATCTTTATCCAAATAAAGTGATACTGAGTGTATGGTGTGGTTGGAAGGGTGTCATCTCTGTGAGATCTTTCTAGAGAACTAAACGTTTGATTCGAACTAGTACTGCTCTCAATTTGACCAACTGAATGCAGCAATTCAGAAAATGTCAAAAATTAAAGAAAATCCTTAATTTGTTACTTAATAAACTGAACGAACTCTTTACTTTATACCTAATACCGTATCGATATCAGCCCATACATTAGGTAGAGGCACGAAATGGT
>VCCN01000158.1:7603758-7615585 GCA_006491835.1 Architeuthis dux | reverse complement strand
GAGAATTAGGACAGTACGGCTGTCTGCAACTTTAAGCGCAGACCCTTTTCAGGACAGTACGGCAGTCTGCAAAGTCACAAAGTTAAAGAAAGAAAGTAAGTGGGTGAGTTAGGGATATACATACCGATAGACTGGGACGAGGTGATGTAGTGTTGCCACCAGACTTGGCTTAATTAAGATAAATCAATAAATGTATACATACACGCTGGCGAGCCTGAATACTGAGAACCAATCACCCAGATTGCACAGATTGGTTATTCCATTTTCAGCATAATCTGCTGTATTACTCGCGTATCGTTAAACATATTTTGCAGATGTGTAGTGTTCCCTTGTGGTTTGTGGTGAATTCTGTTTTAGTAAATACCATTTCTACATATGTGCATTTATGATATTTACCTCTAGAATCTCTATTCTGCGACCCCCCGTATAATATGAGAGCTTTTCAGTTGCGTGTGCACGTCCGTAACTGTGTGTGCATGAACGTGCGTATCTCAGATCGTTGGGTTGTACATGCATAATTGTCAGAGTTGAATTCATGTTTTTTTTTTAATATTTAAAATAGAAAGAAATCCTATTAAGTTAAAAAAAAAAGCTGATTTTAAAAGAAAAATTTGAGTTTTTACAATTGATCTTTTTTAGAGCGTTCTATAATAAAATGTTCTGTGTAACATTCAGTGCATAAGAAAATCTGCAAACATATTTCTTTTTCTCCATTTACTCTATCTATTCACTGGCTCAGTCAGACATTTGCATCAACAGGTGGAACTGGTTACGAGTGAAAAAAAAATAATAAAGACTCAGATCTCTCAGACTTCTACTTACCGTTCTTTGCATATGGTATTTGGGGAAACAGCGATTTCAGAATCGAAGACTTAATATACACTGATATGTTAAATGAAATTTTTATATCAATTTGATGATTTCTTCGAAAGACAGACTTGCTGCAGATTTCTCTTGCGTTTACTGTCTATGTAACTGGGTAAAAACTGTACTGCACAATTATTAATCACCGCTACCCACAAAGACTGGTTTATTGCTGGGTCTAGGTTATTCATGTGTTCTGACATTTATATGTATCTATGTATCCGGACTTCGCCCATCCCTAACCGTTCATTGTAGGAACTTGAAATGAGATGGGAAAGATTTTGTTTTTGTTTTTTTTAAATCCCCCCGCGCCCATAATAGGTTTTTAGAAGGGGGTTCAATATGCAATGTAAGTGTATGCTAAATTGGTCACTAGTTTGTGCCCGCTTGTTCTTTGAAAATCAGACCTCTTTTAGTGGCGAGAGAAATAACTTATTTTGTTATCCCCCTTTTTCACAACTTTTTAATTGATCATCCCAACACAGCATATATGAGTGGCAGTGATTTATAATTTCACTTGGAGTGCTAGTTACAGCTTGTTTTCATGGAAAATATCTTTTAATGACAATTCGATGAAACTGGCTCAGTCAGATGTCGATGAAATAAGTAAGCATATAAATAGTTTCTTTTATTACGTGTCGATAAGCGCAATTTTGAACACTAATCCCCTATTTCACACAGGAGTTTCCTCCTGGAAGATGCGAGTTAACTATGGGGGTCTGCCGCCCCTTTGTGGGGGTGTTCCGACGGTAAATCTAACCTGGGTACTTGAACCACACGACGTGAACACTCCACTTGTTGGGTGAGATAGCTGCGTATTTCCTACTGTCGTCTGTGGTTTGTGAACAGGCCTAGGTAAAAGGTCAGGATCTTACATACCGGTTTTCAAGCTTTCCTACTTTAAAGATAGGCGCAACACAATCTTCTTATTCTTATTTTCTCACACTTGCTTTTTATCTTCTTAATATGCATCATATGAACGTGCTTTACCAACTGCTCAACGGAAAATATCGTTTATGGTGGAGATAGTTGATTTTCAATAATCGAGTGTCTCACATGCGATAAAAAGAATTACAAAATGAACGATACCAATTAAATCAGAGCCAATCGATCTCAGGAGAAGGTTATGCCCTTTAATCTTGTCCTTTGGCTAGTAAGTGGTATTACAGCTCCTTATCGCCACCTTTGGGTTAATTTTTAAAGCAATCGTCTCCTCAGAAAACTCTCAATGAATGACATTTCACTTCCGTCTCTTTTCTTAACACGCTAAACACGGTTACGAACCAAACGCGTTCGAACTACACACAGCTAAAACAGAAAGAACAACAAAGCGAACAAAGGCACTAAAATACAAGACGACACTATAGTTGTTTATTTAATGTGGCCCTTGAGTTTAAGACTTTCTTGCTAGAATCTCAATATTTGGATTGATATTTTCAATTTTTAGTCTTATCTCTCCTCACATGCATATAACAGTTCTACTTCTTTTCTTTGTCAATATTTTATTGATTGCACTAAAACCATTTGTTTTTTTACTTTTCTGGCATAAAACGAAAGATCGCATATTTTTAAGAAAAATCCATTTGTATGAGACAATCATCGCCCCCTTCAACTCATCTTTCGCCTCCGTTGAGAATGACTGGTCTAGTCAAAAGAATACTTTATGCTGATTTACATACAGAGATGTAGACGTGTGCTTTCTATGGGTGTAGTGATTTAGAATACGAATCTGTCTGTGACTGTGCTGTCCTGTACTGGCCAAATAACATTACTGAACCTTTTCATAACTCAACCTCTATACATGACCTTTCCTCCTGAAACACCTTACAATTTGATAACTGGTTTGTGTTGAACTCGAAACCACCATATGTCTTATAAAGAATAGATGGGCGCTGTTTGGTATAATGTGATAATTGAACGCGGCAATTTGTTTTCGCTTTTTATCACAACTACGGCAATTTTCAGCGAAGAAAAAGGCCAACGGGGGTGGGTTAGACCTTAGGTAACGTCAACGAATGGACTTGAACAATTCTTGAACAACTTTTTCAAAAAGTTCTGCAAAACAGAGAGAAGAAAAGGCGAAAAAAGGCAACCTTACCTTGTGAAGAAGAAAACTAGTATCGGCTTCTGGTACTTCGGAAAGCTGACTCAAGTGGCAACAAATCTCTCCATTGCGACGTTTGGTGTTGTCTTGTTCGGGCCGGAACCGAAACCAAGGTCTGTTAACGCACTTGAATAAATTTAAGAGTAAATAATACTCTAGGAAATGAAGTTAAGCGATGTAATTTACAGTACTTGTTCAAGGTTTGTAGTTGTTTTTTGTTAATTCGTAATTCGTAATTCGTAATTGGATAGGATGGGAAAAGGTTTTTTAAATATTTGTGAAGTACCGGTTTTGACGAGTCTGCCGATCTGATTGGCTGACACGAAAATTTAGATAACCAAGAAGAAGGAAGTACCATTCCTATAGATTTTTACCCAATCCCAACTGATTCCAAACATCAGCAGAATATGTCGTAACTATGAAAGCTAATTATTATTAATTTTTAGACTATTATTTCGCTATAGAAGTATGCTAAAAATCGCTCTACGATTAGTGCCCATGTCTTGTAAATAGAATGGCATTGCTGTCTTCGGGTCATTAAAATAAATCACTTCCACCTAAAACTTAATATTTTCTCGGAAATTTAGAGGAACCGTCTCCATTTTGTACATGTATGAAAATAGTATTTAAAGAATAGGCTAAACGTTTTAATTCGGTATAATCATAATTTATTTCATTTTTTATTTATTATCATTGTTATTGTCTGAGTTATTTTTATTATTCCAAAGTATCGACTGGCTGATTCTCCAACCATCATCAGGTGATGTAGTAGCAGGGGTAACAATGGTGTTACACTTTCCATTACTAATATCAGCATCATTGTTACTGTTGTTTTTTAATCGAAAGCAGTAGAGACCCTGTCTTCATCTTCTTCTCATATTTGTCTTTTGTGTTTTCTTTCAGTCAATCTTTGTTCTATTCTTGAATTTTCCGAGAGCTCGAATTTCAATTGAACCATATCAGTTTAAAACCACGTGAACTCTTAACTCGAAACAACTGTCAATCTGTTTTTTGGGTTTGTTTTTTTGCATCTTTCTTCCCTATTTTATATTTCTTCTAGAATGAAAGCCATTTCATCCTACACTGAAAAGCCAAATTAAAATAGAATGAACAAAGAAGAGAAGTAAATGGAACATTTTTTTTTATAGCAGTCATTATCCATCGATTTATCAAATAACGGATATCGCCTCTTAAGAGAATATTATCTGTGAAAGGGGATGAGTTTCTCGTGTGAATGCGAAGGGGTTGGATGCATGCACGTGCACAGAGGTGAGCCCCTACCCCCTTTTTCTCTTCATATCAGAAGTGCCCTTTTAGTCAAAATTTAAAAGAATATATCTTAATAGAAACGACAAAAATAATGCATTGAATTTAATGGAATTTAAGTATATTTACTACATACAATTTTAGCATTTTTCTCTGTGTGTATACATATATATAGCCTATATGGCATTTTCAACTGAAGCTCCTGCCCCTCTGAGCCCCTTCCCTTCTGAAAATCTGTACACTGGTGGAATGGATAATCAAGCCACGCCGTACATAATAACACATGCGTTATGTCACACATATATTTTACAATGTCTTCAGCACTTGACAGTGTGACTGACAAGTAGTGCGAATGTTTTAGACATCTTTTATCTGCTTACAAACATCAGAAGAATATACCGTAATCAATCACTACGTTTGCTAATTATTATTAATTTTAGACAGTTATTTCTTTCATCTTTCAGTTGGTTTTTTTTTTATCGCAACCTCTCAGACCGTCATTCTGCGGCGTAAACAGGTCGGGTCGAAAATGAAGAACAAGCTTTCTTCTTTATTTCTGATCCATGTTGCTAACTAACGACCGTAGTCTAAGAGTTGCGATAAAAAGGAAATAAGATGAAATACATACTAGTACAATCATTTGCAATGCATCTCTATAGTAAAATCATTTACATTATACAAAAATAGCCCTATTACGTCAGTAACGCTTACATTAATTTCTGACAAATAACAATCACTTTCTTCTTGATGTTCAATGAATTTCTTTGATGCAATCATTTACAATTCCTTTGTATAGTAAAATCATCTACAATGCATTTACATTATACATTTAATAACTGACCACTGACAATCCCTTTCTTCCTGATGTTCAATTCATTTCTACAGTAAAATCATTTACAATGCATTTGTATATTAAAAGCATTTACAATTACGTCAGTAACGCTTGCCTTACTTCCTGACCACTGAAAATCACTTTCTTATTTTTAATGCAGTTTACTGCATTTCCCGCCACGTCTCAGGACTTTTTCTAAAAATATTTGTATTCTCTCCAAGTACGGTGACCAGGCCTGTGCACAGTACTCTAGATGTGGACGGACATGTCCTATATAGTATAAGGAACGAGTCCTTGTCTATATATGAAAAGGTATGCTTAATCAGTCCTAGTACCCTGTTCGCCTTAGCCGCAGCACTGGCAATATATCCGGAGAATGATTGTCTATCAGTTACTATAAACCTTTTATTGTGTCTGTGAACATCTATGCTTCATATCGATTTATTTGTGCATCCTTAAGCAAGATGTGTCCTAACGTATCAGTCTAAGTTAAATGGCAGATACAGAAGAAGGTTATTTCGGGAGTCTGGGAACGCTCGAAATCTTTTCCCATGTACATTAATGGTAATTGCTTCTTTGTTTCACGCGATTTTGGCTTAAGGTTTCACAGGAACGCTTTACTTTTGGATAGCGGGTGAAACATATAATTACCAAGCCCTTCATATATAGAGTACATTCTATCAAAGATTGTGTATGCCTTGACAAGGCTCATATCCGTCTCATTGTCTACGATGTCCAGGTAACGTGTCGTGAATGGAAGAAAGTCGTCTACCAAATGTTTTACTGTTCGGTGAACTGTCCACGGGTCATTGATACAGAGGAGCTCCTCGAAAGAGATACAAGAACTCCTTCGAGAAGACTTTCAACCCCCGTGGCATCGACACTGCCACTAAAGGGCAACACAAGCTGTTCGCAACAACAACAAAAAACAACATCGCGACAGAGGGTCTTCCAGAGTATCTCTATATTGAGAAAAAGAACGCAGAACCGGTGTTGACGAGAAGAGACAGAGCCTTAAAACTCGATTTTCAGTAAAAGATCATCCTCATCACACTTCTCAAACCTTCCACTGTAGCTAATGCAGCCATAAGAGAGTCGCACCCAAAGTGGAATACTATTGGATAGCTATATGGGGAGATTACTATGGTTCAGATAATAACGAAATTAACCCTCTGTTGAACGATTCACTACACTAAATGAATAAATAATACCCCTTCTATTGACATTATTGTGGTTAATGATGTGCGCATGTAGGTTGTAGACTATTGGATAGTTATAACGCTAAAAGGACTACCATCACTATATCTCTCCTCCCACCACCAATTAATTTTGAGAATAAAAAAACGTTTTTTGTAGCTTCAGTTAAGGAAACAACAAATACCTTCGTTCGGCAAAGACAAATCCAACAACAACAATATACAGAGTATATATATTTATTTGCTGAAGTATATTTCCGTGCAGTCAAATTAAGTATTACATATCGCAGGATGTCACTTGTGTGGTATGGATGCAGACCAGAGCACTGAAAAATAGTTTTCCGCTTCGTCTTGTGCGCCGTGGTGGAAGATAAATCTATTCGTCAGATTAATATCTTGGTGGATATAAATTTCAAAGAAACAAACTGACAAACTTATAATTCAATTCTTCGCTGTCACATTGGCTTTTGCGTATGTCTTTAGCTATATACTGGTTCTGTTTAATGCGATATGAGAATGGTCACTCTTGGAAGACGGTAAAGTTTTTGGAAGTTTTGGGATGAAACATTAACTTTTTTGATCAGCTAAATTATGGTAATATTTTCGCCGAAGATTGCCAAAATAAGTATAACACAGTATCCAAACAAGAGACCGAATCCGTGCAAAATGTGAATCGCTATTTTCTTCTTTTCGTTAGCAATTGAACGCATTTCCGGAATCTGGCAGAAAAGAAAAACAGAGAAAAATTAAATCTAAATAAGACAGAATAAACAGTTTGATTTCAGGTTCTGCAAGTAAAAGATCGGGGAAAAGATGAATTCTAAAACAAATTAGAATGTGTTTAAAAGTCTTCCCCTGCGTCATGGCGTCTTTCTTCTTGAGATTATCCAGACGGGTTACGGTACTTTCGTCTACATCCGTTCAGCAAATATCAATTTTGTCAAAATCACTTTGGTCTAAAATCACTCTTGTCCACACAATATCTCCAAATGTTCTCAACAAATTTCAATGAGATTTTGTCGAATCACATTGGCTAAGGGAGAATTTATGAAATTTGGGGGTGGATCCAAGGATCTGTTTATTTCGTTCAGAGGAAAATAATTTCAGGATCCGTCTCAAAATGTAATAAAAAAAATATTTCTCAATCGAAAACAATCCCTGGATCCACCCAAAGATTTAATCAATTCTTCCTTAGCCCATGGCCAACCATTCGACAAAGTATCATTGAAATTCATTGGGAACTTTTGGAGATATTGTTGGGGCAAAAGTGATTTTAGACCAAAGTGATGTAGACGAAAGTGCTGTACCCTTCCTTTGTTGGGACAAAAGTGATTTTAGACCAAAGTGATTTCGATAAAACTGATATTTGCTAAAGTGATGTAGACGAAAGTGCTGTAACCCATCCAGACATACAGGTCCTTCGTGAACTGAGGTGGCCAAGGCTAGAAAACCCGACAAGACTGATGCAGATTAATAATACGGATCGCGTTTGTTTCGGGGGGGGGGGCATATGTGTGTGTTTGCGTGAGTGGGTCTGTGCGCGTGTGTATGCGTTTTGATATATTTGTGTGTTCGAGTACTTGTGTATGTTTGTAAGTGGGTGTTTGCGCGTTTGTGTTTGTGTTTGTGCGTCTGTGTGTGTTTTGTGTGTGAGTGTCTATACTTTTGTGCGTGTGTACGTATGTGTATATGGTTTTGTGTTTGTTTGTGTCGTGTGTATGTGTGTGTTTGTGCGTATATGTTTTTGTGTTTGCGCGTGTGTTTACGTATTTATGTGTGTGTGTGTGTGTGTGTGTGTGTGTGTGTGTGTGTGTGTGTGTGTAGACCAGGAAAAACAACAACTATAACGTCAAAGAAGAAACGAAAGCCACGTAGAGTAATTCAAACAGGAATTTATGTACATAAATAAAACTGAACGACGTAGCATTGCTAAAGGACGAAAAGAAAATCCGTTTTGGAAACGCAGTCTTTCAAAAGCCTCTAATTATGTTTCGTAGCGGAAAAAGAACCGTTTACTTTGGTATTTGCTTCCGCATTGCTACGTTTACTTCATTGTTCAACTAGGTGAAACGATACATGTATTTCTTCATTTTTTTTTTTACCTTTAGGCTAAGGATGCCTCTGGTCGAATCAAGTACTCGTGGAAAAAGCGAGAACCATCTTCGATTTGCTTTCAAGACTACGTATTCAACTTACTCACTCAAAGAAGAGAGCAAGCCACATATCCTTGCGTCGTTTTCCCCGACTTCTACTACCACTTAACTGCTCACGGGAGAAAGGGAAAACGCTACTTTTCGCTTACTCAGACTCGACCACTGACATACTTCTTCTCATCGTCGTCATCGAACTCTTGATTCCTCGGCGTGTCGGTCCATGAGCCGTCCATCATCCGGTGATTCAAGACCCTACTGACAAATCAAAGCTCAGACCAACACCTATGTCCACGATGGGTTTTCTCATATGAGTCATACTTTTTGATAAGTCTAGTATATGTTAAAATCTCCGGTATCCTCTCACTTTAGAATAATTTGCAAATAATTCTAGTATACATTCTATAAAAAGGAAGTAACTTGACATCGATTGGAGACCATCGAAGACGTCATTCAAGCGGGTTATTTACTAAATTTAACTTAGCCTGGCATACGGCTATAGTTGTAAAGCACCCAGTAAGGACTGAACTCACTACACTAATCAAGTGACTATTCAGAAGAGTGTTTTTAATCGTCTCCCTACGAAGACGTGATGTGATAAGTGGTCAATATTTAATGTGGGGACCCACACACAATTCTTTTTAGGTGTTGGCAAAATTGGCCTGTTCCATCGGCATATTGCGGCAGATGTCAGACAGTGCCCTCAGACCCCACCTCTATAGTGCTGCGGGGTGGTACTGCCTAGGAAACGAATCCCCATGAACGAGGCATCGGCTAACCTGCCCGATGAGCTTGCTAACCGTCACGCTAGGGTAGGTAGGCATTGGTTTTCTACACCAACGAAAACAACTACAGATTGCACATGCACAGAGTTTGCTATATCTGTATCTATATTATAATGACCCGATTTATGTATGCTTGTATATTAGAAACCGTCAACCAAAACTGTCAACATGGGTTTCTTCAGTTTTTAAGCTGGTCCAGCTGGCTGGCTAATTAGGTATGCATGTATGTATCACGTGTACAGGCCGCATCAATATTTATTATGTCTAGAAAAAACGTTTTTTGTTTTGTTTTGGGGAAAATCCGCCCTAAATAGGTTTTTATTGGGGGCTTCAATTTGCAATGTAAGTTTATGCTAAATTGATCACTAGTTTGTGTCCGGTAGTATTCACGCTTGTTTTGTTTTTTGTTGTTGAAAATTTAGACTTCTTTTAGTGATCACTGCCCAACAAAAGGCAAGATAAGTAACTTATTCATTGATCACCCCTTTTTTCAATTGATCACCCCCAACAAGGCATTCTTCCAAAAGACGTTGGTCACATGACGGTTTCTATTGAGTGACTAACCAGACCTGTTTGTTAGCGTATGACGTCATATCGTAGCGAGATTTGTGTTAGCGCAATACTGTTAAAATGCTTTAACTTGGAAAATAAAATATGGGGTCTGTATTCGCGCTCACACCAATAATCTATATCATAGTGATGCAATTTCTCAAAGGAGGTAACTATAGGTATTTGAAATGCTAATTATTGAGTAGTTTCCCTTATTTATTTATTTATTTATTTATGTATATGCAAATAATTATAATATAAATTCTATAAACAGGAAATGACTCGAATACTTACAACAACTCCAAGCGATATGTACAGGAAAAGACCACCGGCGGAGGCTAAAATCCATGGAGTGGCATCTGTTAATTCTCCCAGAAAAGTCCCCAATACCATTCCAACATAACATGAAAGAGCAGCAAGGAAATTATAGAGAAAGGCTTTCTTTATTTTTAGTCCCGAATGAATTAAAATGGCAACATCAGCTGTAAAAGCAAAGAAGAAATATTCTGTAGAAACAAAGAAATGGCTGTCTTTTTGAAAATGAACAGACTATAAATGTTTATTGAACAGTCTATACATCTTTAATGGACAGGTTATACATTTTTCATGAACAGGCTATAAATATTTAATCAAAAGACTATAAATATTTAATGGGCAGGCTATCAATATTTAATGAAAAGCCTATACATATTTACTGAAAAGCCTATACATATTTAGTGAAAAGCCTATACATATTTAATGAAAAGCCTATACATATTTAGTGAAAAGCCTATACATATTTAGTGAAAAGCCTATACATATTATCTTATTGAGATAATAGCCTAGGGTTGGGTTAGAGAAGTGGTTCCCAACCTTTTCGAGTCATTCCCAACCTTTGTTACTAAGATTACTAGTATCCCCACCTTCCATTTAAGTAAGTCGCAACAAAGAATAATTTCGAATAATAACTTTATTTTGCGTATTAATCAGCTTTGTATTAGATATTTTCTATAGTTTTGAGAAGGGTCATTAATATTCAAATGGTTCTTCGGACGATTGAACTCCTTCTTGTTATTTGTGTTGTAACCGGCCGATACAGAAAAATATTAATAAAGTCGAATTTAGAGTTATTCGATTCGATTTCAAACTGAAAGTTGGCTTTTACACATTCGGTTTAACGAGTTAAATTACGGTTCAATCAGCAGTTTGAAACCGAATCGAAAAAGTTCTAGATCAGTGGTTCCCAACCGGGGGAGGGCGGTTGGTAGTCCAAGGGGGGAATAAGGCTATTAGGTAAAAATAAAAAAATATCTAGTAGCAACAAAAACAAGAACAGAGATCACATTGATGTGTATATCAGTTACGATAGCAGAATTCTTGTAATAAATTGGAAATTCAAATGTGTGTTAATTAGTTTCGCTATCTTTGAGTATCAAATACACAGCAGCAGCAGTACAATTATAAAATTGAACTAATTCTTATTATAAAGCTGTCTAATTATATGTAAAATAAAGTTATTATTTGAAATTATTCTTTGTTGCAACTTAATAAATGGAAGGGGGGAATACTAGTAATCTTATTGACACGTAGGAAATGACTCGAAAAGGGTGGGAACCACTGCTCTAGATCCACATAGCAGATTCAAAACATGGCGGACCATGGGAGTTACCGGAAAACAGAGCGCCGGATCGGAGAGGTAAAACCTTTATTTGGAGTAGATACAAGTCACTTGGATTAATAGAGATACTTAACTCACCCAACTCATGAGGCAACTCCTCGCAGATGATGGCTAACGAAATACTGATGCCGCTCATCACACTGACTGTGAACGCAGCGCCCATGGACACACCATCCAGAAAATTGTGTAGGGCATCCCCAAAAATGACCATCCAGCCGACGGAATTAACCGTGTTTGAAGTGTTGATTTCTTCAGATGATCCAGGAAGAAAATTATTTACGGCGTGGGAATGTCCGTGTCCGTGCCCGTGTCCGCGTTGAATCATAGGTAGCTGGTTCATTTCGACTTCATAATACTTTTCCTGTAGACAAACATACAAGCTTTTAATAATACTATATTGAATTCTTATTAGATGAAGGATTGT
>VCCN01000158.1:7517325-7528321 GCA_006491835.1 Architeuthis dux | reverse complement strand
TCTAGGCGAGACTCGAACTCGCATCCCTTTTACCTCAGGAAGTTGCACTGATCTACTGACTGAGCTATTGGGGCTCTTACTGTTGGCAGAAGACACTCCTTTCTTTCTAACATTGTAACTTCAATAATTAACAGCATCTTTTCTTAGTTGTATTTCTTTTAAAAACACCAGTGGTCCAAGTAACCACTGGTTGTGGTGACTTGGACCACTACAGATATTTCAATGATTTGCCCAAGATTGAACATCTATGAGGTTTTAAAAATACATTTTTGAACACCTATGAAATATACGTATATAACCTAATATAAACATATTGGCTCTAACAGCACTTCCAGATTTCATGTACTTGACGCCCAGAACATTATACATAATATGTATATAACACTTGAAAAACGCAAAAACTGGGTAATCAAAAGATTCTATTTAGAAGATGATGCGGGAAGTGACTGGTCAATGTTTGACTTATTGACAGAATTACGAATTCAATTGTAGTCTGGAAAGAACAAAATGTTAGGCTGCATAAATCAATAAGAAGTTAATAAACTATTCAAACACACATGCACCTCTGCGAGGCATAGTTGGATTTAGCGAAAGTGACACTATATCTACAAAGTCACAGTTGTCTATGACTTCCTTAGTGGGCCATTTATATTGATTACAATCTTGTGAATACTCAGGTCGCATAGAAGAAATTTCTAAAACTGCATTCGAAATTACTTTAGTTATTTCGCCAACAAAATAGCGATCGACATCTTTTTTTATTTTCTGAAGCGGTAGCCATGTTATATTTTACCACCACCCAGTCAGCTTGTTTGTGGTGTTTTTTTTTATACTGGTAAGAAAAGAGTTCTGGTCCAAGAAACATGGCGTCCAATTTACCACAATTCTCTAAAGGAATTGGCATAGCAATACATTTCTTGGAATGTTGGTCAAACACTACCTCAGAATTGTGTTTTATTAACAGATCTACGTGTATATTAACAGATCTGTTCATGCGTAACAATACACCTCGTAATAATATTGGCCATAACACACATTTGGGCAGTCATACCGTCAGTCTATGGCTTGATTAAACAGCTTCCCGAGGTAAAAGGGATGCTAGTTCGAGTCTCATCTGGAGCTTATTCTATAGTCTTTATTTCCTATCTGAGCTGTTCTAATTCCTTTTTTTAAACTGCCAATTTTCAGAGTTGTATTAGAAAATGCTTTAATAAGCTTAAGCTACCTACAATCTAAGCTCAAGACATCATAAAAGCATACTTTCAGTTACTTTTTATCGCAGTTTACTCAGACCGTCAGTCTATGGCTTAATTAAATAGCTTCCCGAGGTAAAAGGGATGCTAGTTCGAGTCTCGTCTGGAGATTATTCTTTAGTATTTATTTCCGATATCAGCTGTTTACTCATTGCCGTAGATTGGCGGTCTTAGTAAGTAGTGATAAAAAGCAACTAAAGATTTTAAGAAAGAAAATAGTCAAAAATGTATGATGGATGATTGTGGCGATTATTGCTGTTGTTGATTTGGTAGTGACGTGAATATGACGTAAACCTGTCAGTAACAAGCATGACAGGTAAACAAAACAAAGAAATGCCAAAGAAACGATGAGGTCAGATAAGGCTCAATGATTGCCAGGCGAAGAAGCATAAATGTAAACTTTTGTTTATCCGTCAAAATATGTCTCCTTTTATATTTGTTATTTCGGCACGGAAAAACAAAGTTGTTTACCTTTATCTCGGTTTGTGTGTGTGTACTCTAACAAATAACTCTTTTCGCAAAATAATGTTAAAAATCCCATAAAATGTATCAAGTATCCATACGATCAGAAAAACAATTACCGTATTTTTCGTCGGCGTGGGAGAAGGACGCACCCCGATTCTGACTTGCAGAATTTTGAGGAAAAAACACATTACTAACACACAGTGGACCACAAAACATGATTTTCTAGGTTGATAATTTACAAACACTGTCCAATAGTGAGAGTTGGGCAGTGGCCATGTGTTGAGTAATTCTAACTGGATTTTAATCATTGAAACGTTTCATTGGCACTAAACTTTAAACTCGTTGATAATTGACGTGAAACAAAGTGTTCGAAGTTCAATTTATCGGATTTTGTTTTTGTTAAAAACAATGTCAAGACATTATGGGAAAGAGGCCAAAGCTGTCTGATTTTGAACGTGATGGGATTGTGCAATTTCGATATTATGACGTGCAACTGCTGGGCAGATTAATCGAAGTCAGATAGTTGTAGACGATTTTTTTGCATGATCCAGAATGTTTTGGAGCCGAGAACAGAGGTATTAAACCCAAGACGATGTCCGAGTTATCAATGCGCTGCAGCAAGTCCGCAATCAGTCCATGGCTCATCTGAAGGCAGAAACAGGGGTTCAAGTTCGCATAGAGACCATCAGACAAACCATTAAGAAGTCAGGATTCAGACACAGAAAACAATTGCAGTGTCGAGCTATGGAAATGATCCACAAACAATGAAGACTAGAATTTGCAAGACTTCATCAGAAGCGGGATGAGGAATGGTGGTGGGTCCTCATAATAGACAAAGAAAAAGTCAACCGTGATTACCAAGATGGTCTCCAGTACTACCGGCATGACCCAGGATTACCAAAGCAAACCTTGTTGAATCATGTTAGTGGAGATGTGTGCTCATGGTTTGGGTGCTGTAGGATATGGTGGGACGATGGCACTCCAGTTCCTTGACAGCTAAACATAGCAGGATACGTGTATATGCTAAGAAATGTGAATTTAGTAGATGAAGTATCCTGATCGGCGGTCAACTGTTCATGTTTCAGCAGGATAATGCTCCTATTCATGTTGGAAGAGTCATGCAATCATCTTTTCAAGAGCAAGGTATAAACCAGGGCTGCCAATGAGATTTTAAAGTCTCTCCCCACCTGATCAGGCTCGTAAAAAAACAGATTATAAAAATATCAAATTTAAATAGAAATATAACTGTATTTCACTTACTTTTATATGTAGATCACAATAATTACTCCTCCTCATCATCAATCCCCCTTGAGTAAATAAATCGTTATTAATGACACAAATATGTTGACGATAAAATTAACTTTTATACGAGTATGGTGGGATTTTTTGTCAAGTGTCGATTTCCCACCGACATTTTTGTTCATTGTGCGGTTATAGCTAGTACTACGAGATTCAAGCATGTTTAATTGATGACAAATCTATCAACAGCTTATTGGAATATACTTTAAATCTTTAAGTTATATTAAACACATTTATACAAACATTGAGTTATTTTCAAGAATTTATTTATTTGAGGTATGAAAAACCAGATTATAAACCATTTTCAAAATATAAACCCATAAACCCAGATGGTTAGTGAAAACCCAAGATCTGGTGGGTGCACAGCATTAGCAGCCCTGGTATAAACGTTTTGGTCTGGCCGGACAACAGCCCGAATCTCAACATCATTGAAAATGTATGGGGATGGTTGGCAAGGAAGGTTTTTAAAGGTGGGAGGCAATTTACCGGTGCAGAAACTCAAAACTGCCATCTTAGCAGTTGGAATGAAGTGCCTGATGAATTCCTCCATCGTTTGGTTCAAAGCGCACCAGATCGGATTTTTCAAGTAATACAGTAATGGCGATGCAACAAAGTATTAACAATAAAATGTTCTACAAAAATTCAATAAAACAATGAGTTTAAATGTTTGTGGAACTTGCTAATTACCCAATTGATATCTTCCTTTTAACTCTTTTTCAAAACAATTTTGTTTAGGTAAATACGTATCACTTATGATAAGGCCAAATGCACGTATGATTCATTTAAAAGATTAGAACAATTAATTGGAAATGTTTGCCTTTGAATTACAAATTTTCACCTGAGTTTAAAGTATGGGGGCGCACTGTAAAATGAGGTCGCAGTACTTTCACCTACCTTACCAATATGGTTTGTGTGTGGCTTAGCTACATGTTGGTCTTCTTGGCCGCTCATACTCACGGTCGTTTGAGGATAGTGAAAATACCGGTAATATTGATATACATCTATGTTACTACTAGTCTATGACTTGTCTACCGTAGTTTACTGATACGGGTGTGGGATTAATAGGGAATACTGTATGAGAGAGGTAAGTGTGATAGGAAGGTCTTACAAGTATATAAAGTAGCCATAATAATAATTATAATAAAAATAAAAATAATAATTATAATACAGTAGTAACTAGTAGTATTAAATGCTAATGGTCCCAGTGTGGAGACGAAGTAACCCTTTGTTCTCCTCGTGGATTACACGTCGGCGATTGGCTGATTGGCTGGCAGGGTTGTGACGTCACGGAGAGATTTGGAGGAGAAGACACAATCGCCATCTTGATTATTCCAAATAGCCCGCCCAAATGTGGTGATCTGTGCGGACAAGGGAACCAGAGCTTCATTTTAAGATCTAAGGAAAGGGCCTAGATTGTTTCACCAGCACAGAAAATAGAATCAGTGAAGTGAGTTCGGATTCCGACTGAGACTGTTTATGTTAACTTCACATTAATGCCATGACTCAATTGCAAAGACATGAATCCAGTTCTCCCTGCGCCTTGTCTCATCGCTAGATATATTTACATAATACCTCGTCATAGGCATTCCAGTATGGTTGGGAATAGGCGAGGAAGCAAGTCACTATCTCATAACTTCCTTACCTGCAGTACAGTAGCATCAAACATCTGTTAGTCAATCTTGAAAAATGTTCTATTCTTGGCATGGAAGAATGAATTGGTGCTTAGCTACTTAGACAACGAAAGTGATACACTTATTTTATCACTGATTTCTTGCATTAGTTAGTGTACTCTTGTGAATGCTTAACCACTAAGCCAGTGGTTCCCAACCTGGGGGGTTCCTCCCAGGGGGCGGGGGGTCCAAGGAGAGAATAAGGCTATTAGGTAAAAAAGATAAATGTCTAGTCTAGAGATAGGGTTTTCTGAACTTCCATCTATCAAGTCGAAGGCTCGAAATAAGCTCCAAGTAGAGAAGGATTTAAGATGTGTTCTCCCACTACTAGACCCACAAATCGAGAACTAGTAGCAACAAAACAAGTACAGCGATCGCATTGATGTGTATATCAGTTACGATAGCAGAATTCTTATTGTTTTGGTAATAAATTGGAATTTCAAATGATGTGTTATAATTATTTTCGCTTGCTTTCTTTGAGTAACAAATACACAGCAGCAGCTGTACAATTATAAAACTAAACTAATTCTAAGTATGAAGCTGTCTGATTATACGCAAAATAAATCTATTATTTAAAAGTATTCTTTGTTGCAACTTAATAAGGGGGAATACTAGTAATCTTATTGACAGAAGTGGTGAATGATTCGAAATGGTTGGTGTAGAATAATAGCGGAGAAAGACTCTCCCAGATGGCTGGATGGAAAGACGACAAAATTCGTTAATTTCAAGAAAATGTGTGTTCCTTTTATTTCTGTTGATAACTTCGATGCCGGACCGGTTCGCGGATCACTCGCGTTATTAAATTCTGTTTCGGTTAAAATTCTGTTTCTAGTTGCTTTACCGAGGGTGACGAAATAGGGTGATGATATTAGTTCAAATCAAGGCGCACTGGTTTTCTTCCTCCCACTCTCTTCCAACCCTGACGGGTGGGAGTGAAACTCTTAGCTTGTTGCCTCGTCGCTCCTGTGTGTCGGACTGATTAACTCTCGCCCGATTTGAATCAACGTCCTAAATAACCCGACAGAGCTGATTGGTCGGACGCATTCCATCTGCTTCCCTTGGTCGGCCGTTTGACCTATTTTCTAGCCATGGGAACATGAGATGGCGTTTTGGGGCACATCCCAATACTATCACCCAAAACGTACGAACACACGACCTGAGTGTATTTCATTATATTGGGAACTACAATAAGCAATGTGAATATCGGCTCAGAAGTAAGAAGTTGTTCCCCCACTGGATTTTCGAAAACACGGTTTTCCACTGAAAACTGAGAGTTCGTCACCGGTTGGATATACTCCCGTGGGGTCTGGTTCATCTTACCGCACTTTTTACATTTTACATTTTACATTTTACACCGGTTAACTTTATTTTTTCTAAACTTACTGCGATTGGGGTATGTTAATGTTTAGAAAAGCATATAGTATAAACGTGGTATTTATTTAACATACCCCCATCGCTGTAAGTTTAGAAACAATAAAGTTTACCGGTGTTTTTTGAGAATAGTCAACTATGAAAAAAGTGACCAAGAAACGTGCGGTGAGATGAAATTCGATGAGATGAACTTCGGTGAAATGATTTCCACCCACTTCCGTGGGAGTTGTCTCTTAAGAGACAGGCGCGCTTTTCATATCATTAGAACACGAATAATCACTGTTTTTTTCTCTCTCTTTCTTTTCAGAGTAAAGAAGAAACGGAAATCTATCTATATAATGAACAGTGTGGCTTATGCGGTTTGTTTCTCTGTCCTTTGCTGATAAAATAATATCCTAACCACCATGTGACACAATGTACTCTTCCAATTAGACGAGTTCAGTAGTTTCTTTTCTCAAAAAATCATCTCATAGAAATTCCAAAAAGATATCCGTGAATTCTTTCAAGGGGATTAACTAGTATTAAAATAAATCAAACTGATTTACAGAGTTCAGAATAAGAAGTAATGATGATGAAATCGAATTCAGAGATTGTTAACCTTCGGGCCTTTTCAGCTTTACAAATACCTTAATTTGGAATTTCTTTATTTCTAAATTCTGATCTCGGCACCAGCAGATTTGTGTCTTGGTCAGGATTCGTGTCTTTCCAGCAATTAGCAACAAGGATTCGAAATCTTTCCACTGGTTCCAGTTTCTGATTTTTGTTTTGTCCGTTTAAGCTGTTTGCTGCCATGACTGTAGTAAAAAGCTCTCTAAGACATTTTAATATTGATATTTTCAAATTAAAAACCACAATTGTAAGGACACAAGTCATCACTGTTAGTTTGTTGCTAATGCTTAAAGTTTGTGCATCTCATATCTTTGAAGCATTAGGACTGTTAGAAACTTAAATCAAACAAATATTGGGTGTTTACAAAACAAAGTTTCAAAAATGTATTAAAGCAAAACTGTTTAAGATATTGACACTCATGATGCATAGTTTTGTAGAGAAACACTTGAAGCTTATTACTGCAACTTAGAGTTGCTCGATGTATGCATTTTATAATGGAAGTTTTCTTCTTTTTTTTTTACTTTTTAAAAATCTTGTGTCAGCGCTACCGGACACACCATATGGCCTAAAATCTTGCAAATTCGCATGAGTTACGAAATGGATATATTCTAAAATATTCTTGTTAATTTTTGGAAATTTAAATTTTTTGTTCTTTACCTTCTAAAATCTTGTGTCAGCCCTACCAGACACAGCAGTTGCCCAGAACCTTGAAAATTCGCATGAGTACTCCATTAGATATCTAATAAAAAGAGTTGGGGGTTTAATGGAATTTTTTTTCAACACTTTTAATCTTGTATCAGCGCTACCGGACACACCTTTTGGTGTATAAACTTGCAGTAACAAACTTCAAGTGTTTCTCTACAAAACTCTCCAACGTGAGTGTCAATATTTTAAATTAGTCTTACTCTGATATATTTTTGAAACTGTCTATTTCTTCTGTAAACACCCAGCATTATATAATAATTAAATGGTTAAATGTACTATAAATGATATGTTTAATAATATCAATGAAACAGATACAAGTATATTAATTAAACAAATACAAATATCATATACACTTGATGAGCCAACTACACGCGTCTCACAAAGTTTCTGCACCGAAACACCTCAGTCAAGTTTTCTCAACATTTCTACTTTTTCTTGCATCAAGATGGACGTGTGTTTGAGCTTTACATCACCACTGACACCTGCACATACTCGGGGTAAATGTAAGCAAATTAGGCTAGGAATTCTACAGAATCGATGGAGCAGTAACAACCACCACAGTATAAACAAATTAAGAGATTGCCATTCAGTGAACTAGGGTGAGAGCCGCGAAGAAATCAAGCTTCCGCTCGTAATTTGCCAGAAGACGAGACACGACTGATTCTCTAGCCAGAAACGCCGGGAAGCCATAAATGCCGTATAGACAATGCTTTAATTCAAATATTATTATTAGTATTAGTGGCGTGTCGCAGTTACATCCCCCGATGAATCCGCCTCGACAACCTTCACGATCTCTCCGACCAGTCTCCTCTATCCTCAGTTGGTCCTCTGCTATGGAATTCATATTTTCCAGGTCTTGGGAGTTGTTTATTTTAAGAACGGAATAAAAAATAATAATAATAAAGAAATCCCGCCATGTGACGTAATCTGACTTATATATGCAAAACGATGATGTCATTCCGAGCAGAAGACGCTGAAATAACAGAAAGACTGCTGACACTGCATATTTGACTGATGATCTCAGTAGTTGCGATGAAAAGTTGCGATAAAATCAATATGAAAGTAATACTAGACAAAAATTAATAATGGCTGCATAGATTGACTAAAAAAAAAGGGGGATGATAACGTTTTTATTTAATAAGAATGATTACAAAGTGATTATTCTTTTGTTCAATTTTTATCTAATCCCCACAGCCAGTGTGGGCTAAGTTTATTTATTTAACAATCATAAGTACACCAAAGATAACTCTGTTTCTAGGATCGTCCGCCGATCTCTCTTCCCACTTCTTACTTTCAGTGGATTCAGAGAATGGGAAACATTAGTTACGGGGAGTAAGAAAGTGGTGAACGCTTTGATGACACGTGATGGAAGAAGAACAGTTGGGGGGTGTTTCGTGATCTTACTTTTACTGAATATGAGCAAAATATTGGATGGAAAATAAGAAAAACCATTAATCGTTTTGTCTACACTAGTGTTTAGCAGGTATACCAAAATGTAAACGTACAAGAGTTTTAAATTGGAAAATCAACAGATAGATGGCTCAAATTCAACGACATTATTTTTACTCTTACTGAAGTTTGAAGTTTCTTAATATTTTAAGACGTAAACAAATGGCAGCCATTTTTGTATCTTAACAGTTTGTCGGAAAACAGTAGATTTTGATTTTTTTAAAATTTTAAACACTCAGTTCTGTGTTGTAATTTATGAAAATTTTTTTTTTTTTTATATAGACAAAATCTTGCTCTTTTTCCTTTCTAACAAAAACAAGAAAAAACTTCAGAACATCCCTAGTACAAGATTGATCATTCAGTGCCAGTTGTTCTTTGTCTTACTTACAAGTCAGCAATTGTCCTGTATCGATATCTTGTAAGGTGCATTACCGACTCGGCACTTTGGAATAAGTACTAAGCTAGGAGCTAAATCGAAGTTCATTGTAATGGTTTGAGTTTCATTTTTCCCTGTTAGCTTGGGTTAACGAGCCGATCATGGATGACCATGGATGAACCACCTCCCTCTCGATACAGGATATACAGTATCGCTCAAAAATGTGTACACCCCTACCACTTTTTTTTAATAGAAAGCTAATTTTCTTCTAAACCAAGAAGAACCAAGAAGAACTCTAATGGCTGATCCAAAACAGATTCTGTTGACCTAGAATGACTTCCAGGGTCAACCTCACATAGGCTATGTTATACGGCGATGACTTGCGAATTTTCATGCCAAAAATTAGTTCACTCAGCATTGTAGTTTTAGCGTGATAGTGGTACTCATCTATGGTCGACACAGTACCTTTCTAATCCAGCAACTCCCATGGTCCGGTGCGTTTTGAGTCTGCCGCCATTAGTTTGTGGATCAGTTCTTCGATTCGGTTTCAAACTGCGATTTGTGCTGGTATTATGACTAGAGCTCTAACTGGAAAGTTATGGTGCTTGGATAGGTTGCAATGAGCGGTAGTCCGCCAAATACTCTTGCAAACCATTCGTCCGGCATATATAGTAATAGTATGGAAAAGATATGTCTGTGTCTGGCCAGGTTCCAAGGTTGCCGGATTATAGAGGTTCAACTGTAATTTAATTTTCTCCCCCACTATAAAGAAGCAGTAAACTCTCATAAACGTAGTAGGAATGGCCGACAAAGATTGATATTTACTAAGCTTAGCTTAATACGGCTCTAGGCCTGACGGGAATAAGATGTGGCCTGGAAGATTGCATTACGCGATTCTTCTAAGTGGAGAGGGCCTGCCCTCAAAATCAGCATTCAAAATCTTTGCTTTTCATCTGGATTTGAACAATGACCTCTGGCATCTGTGGCACAACAATCTGCCACTGGGCTAACAACGTGGCCAACAAAGATTAATCATAAGGTTTGTCGTACACTTGTATCGATTGTATATTGGAAATGATTCAGGAATTGTCTCTTGATGGCGTTGTCCGAATTCGGGTGGTCATGAATAGAATTCCGTCAAAGTTCACAGAATTATTTCTCTTTGAAGAGGAGAAAAGAGCTCAGATCAAAGCTTCGTAATTACAACAAAGAACAGCAAAATTGCAAAGAATAGAACCCGTCTCGTGACGAACGTCTTTTGGCAGCATGCCGCGTTGGGGGTGATCAATTAACAAATTGGAGAAAGTGGTGATCAATGAATAAGTTACTTGTTTTGCATTTGTTGGGCAGCGATCACTAAAAAGTCTGAATTTTCAAAAGAAACAGGTGTGAATGATGCCGGACACAAAAAGGGATCAATTTAGCATAAACCTACATTGTAAATTGCAACCAACCACTAAAAACCTAATTAGCGATAATAAGAGGTAAATGTTTAAAATTCCAGCCCTCTGGCTCCATTGGTGCGGCCTGTACGCGTAATAGATACATGGCCAGCCAGACTAACTTAAAAACGGAAGAAACCTATGTTGACAGTTTTGGTTGACGGTCTATCCTAAGCTTTGACTTGTTTCTTTTCGCTCGGGTTTTAGCCAATAAAAATGATACTCTTTGTAGGATTCATTTATTCTGGATCGTCACCATACTGTGGTCCTCTTTCAGAAAAAAGATGTTTCCAAGAAAAAAGTTTCCAACAGTGTATAGAATTTGGACAGTGGACTTGAAATTTTCTCGTAAAATGC
>VCCN01000158.1:7370675-7382993 GCA_006491835.1 Architeuthis dux | reverse complement strand
TTTAGCCGTTTTAGTACTCAGAAATTTTACAAAATAACTAAAAACATGATCAGTAATAGGATCTTCTATCCTATCTATTCTGATGCATCCGGACTATATGTGTATTTACTAAGATTAGCTTAGTCTGGCAAAAGGTCACGATAGTGTGGCACACAATGAGGATTTGTCTCACTCTATATACTACAGGTCTACCAGACTATTTGGCTAACCATCACATTAATTACGCACTAGAATTATTTCCTGAACTTAGTTTAGTCTGGCACAATAACACAATAGTGGGGCACCCATTTGGATCGAACTCACTTCAATAGCTAATAGTCTACAAACTTGCTAGCTACGGTAAGCGCCTGGAATGTTTATTAAGTTTACCTGAGTCTGGCACTGTGAGGTAACAGTAAAGATCAAATAATGGTTTAACAGAACAGCTTGCTAACTAAGCATAGCTTGGGATGTCACAGGACCAAATAGGAAAAGATTGGGATAGAAAGATTGTATTATGACAATTTTATAAGTGGGAAGGGCCTGCCTACCTTTAAAATCGATATTAGTAATCTTGGCTTATATCTAGGCTGGCTCGAACACCGACGTCTGGCCGCACTGAGAATACGTAACTATCTCAGCCACGAAGCAAGCCGTTTCTAGACGTTATGAACTCTTGTTCAATTTTGTTAGTACATTTGAACAAAAGAGTGTAATTATTAAACACTATGAGCTAAATACAGACATCATGGTGAGGGGCATATGCAGGGTGGGTGAAAAGAAACTCCCTATTGGAAATTGGTAATAACTTTATTATTTATTGGTCGATTGTAGTCAAATTAGATTTACTTTGGATCATACAATGGTAGAATTTGCCTTCTTTGTTAAAATTCAACGTAGGCACTGGCGTTGTTCACCGATTTCCATAAACGGATTGGTAGGGGGGAGGTGATACTTCGGACAGTGGGATGTCTGACATTGTATTTCCTGAAAAAAAAAGTATGGGACTTAGGGCAGCGAGATCTTGCGTGAAAATCCGAGAGTTTGTTTACATCGTCCATGAGGAATTTCAAAACAACAAGCCCAGAACCTCTTTCTTCAGGTCAAAATGTATGTTTTCATGTTCCTATGTGTTTTTTGGAGTGTATATCGTAAGCTCTACCTACATGAATATGGCAAGCAATGATTTATGTATTATTATGGTGAATCTGTGTTACATGTAGAAGCTATTGCTGTTGAAAGTGAATGTTAAACTCTGTTGTGTGAACTTTGAGGGTAGCCAGTATTTTATCATATTGTGGGCGGATAGGTCGGACAGTTAATCAGAGGGATAGTTCGTCAGAAAAGTCAATCAGTAAGAAATAGGGAAGTTTTTTTTGTAATCTGAATAGATGATTGAAAGTGAGAAGTAAAGTCAATATTAAGTTTCTTTTGTAATCTGCAATGTCCATTAGATGTTAGAGAGAGAGGGAGAGAGAAACAGAGGCGGATAAAAGAGAGAGAGGACGAGGGGGAGACAGACAGAAGAAGGGGAGAAGAGAGAGAGACAAGGGAAGATGAGAGAGAGGGGGATATGAGGTTGATGGGGGAGAGAGTGAACTACAGTAGAGCGCATTTGTGAGAATTGCAGTGAATGTGTGTGTGTGTGTGCGAGAGAGAGAGAGAGAGAGAGAGAGAGAGAGAGAGAGAGAGAAATGAGGGCAATTATTCATCATATTAAAGCAAAAAGAAAGAGGCTAAGCCAATTATCCATAATTCTGAAGACGCTTATTTCAGTTTTCACAGATTATATTCCCAACAAATATAAAGAGATTCCTTTGTATTGAAGTTTATTTTTGTACTTTGTACTTTAGGATAATAAAATGTCTTTGAAATGATTAGATTTATGTTTCTAGCCAATCCAACTCACTTAATTTCACGAATATGCCAATTAATACATGCGGCTGGTGTTTTGTTAACTGTAGCTTAAAATTGAAAGGAGCTAAGGATTTGAGACTATCTGTCTGAAGAGCCAAATGATAAGTCTACATGTTAACATCAACACAATTACACTACTGCTTAAATCTGGTGAAGTATCACCGCCCTCCCCTATTGCCTAGATAGACCTTTGCAGTCCGGTGGTATGTTGGCCATAACATGTCCAATTGATCCAGAATTTGTGGTTCGGTGCAGTACAACCCCTCCTTCTCCCACCCCCACAGGAAGAAGTCACAAGTTACATATAATTTCTAATGCGTAGTTAATTCTCACCCACCCTGTAAGGAATCTTTTCAATAAATGTAAGCTCCTTGTTGATTAATATGTTATTGAACTCGTAAGGAATACAATGAAGACTATATTTGAACGGCCGGGGAGAGAGAGACAGGGGCACATTTGATGGGAAGGTGCAAACTGAGGACTTTTTTGTTAGCCACTACCAAAAGCTAACGTCCATAATTTTAAAGTACGGAAGCCTAAAAAGAAAAACAGATTAAAATTGCATTTTCTTTTTCTCGCAGTAAAAAAAAATAAAATTCTTGGTCCTTTTCGTTAGTTTCCACCACGAAAACGAAAAGCCTACTTAATATATATATATTCCACTGGTTATGAAAGTTTTTGTCTGGAAGGGACGAACGAAAAAGCGCCCAAATGCTATGCCCTATAATGCTTTTTTCTTATTTCTAAACCTTGTCCAGTATTAGCCTCCTCCTCCTCGAACAATGCTGCAAAGTTCTGACAACTTGACTGATCTGGAACCTAACTAAACAGATATACAAGACTGGCCGTTCGGCAGGAAGGTTGAAATGTTTGGATTCTCCAAGATCAAATTGCTGTAAAAATGTGACCCCAGTGTTTTCAGTTGTCGAGAAACAGAAAATGCAACTGAATCTTTGTTTTTCTTTTTAGGCTTCCGTACCTTAAAATGATTTGCTTTTGGTGGGGACTAACGAAAACTGTACAAAGAATATGCACAGTTCCACTCTGCGTGAAGCCAGCCTCTTGTTCGTATTACAGACTGCATAGATAGCGTTCCCTCTATTTTTAGCAGGTATCATTGAAACTATGACTTCTGCACCTTTCGAAATACGTAAGTAGCTACAATATTTCGCCTTGTTTGTCTATCAGTGTTGCATAAGAAGAAAGAAAAACGACTTCGTTGACCTTCGAAGTTTTCATTCACTTGCTGACGATGAAATGTGCATTTTTCCGTATAAAGCAAACGTCTTTATTCTTTTTATTGTGTCTAGCAAAGGTCAGTAACCATTTCTTGTACCCGGGGCCGGATTAAGCTAATTCGGGACCGGTGGCATATATTATAAAGGGGCCCTATTTTTTTTATTTTTTAAATACACATAAATATCAAAACAATTAATTTTTTTACTTGCATAGTAAATTCATTCAATCTTTTGATAATCTTTGCTTTGACGCACATAAACCTATGGGAGGTGTTTAAACGGCACAGAGAGGCTCTAAAACGTATTAAAAATGTATTACAAATTATAATTAAACAACATATTCATCAGGAATTAACGCAATAACGAAATTAAAAGCCGGCCATTATCAGATTTCACACCATGAACTCGTCAGTTTGGTACGTCATATGTACTGTTTCCGTCGTACCTTGACGAATTCATGGTTCAATCTAATAAAGAAATGCGTTTAATTTCATTATTACAGTAATTTCTGATGAATATGTTGTTTAATTATACTTTTTAGAGCATATGTGTGCCTTTTTGTTTTTTTAAAAAAGAGCCTCTCTATCCCGGTTAAATACCTATAATAGGTTTGTGCGTCAAAGCAAAGTTTACTTTTTCTTTCATTTGCTATGCAGCCTGATAATATGACATATGTTTCACGTTTCAGTAATAGTATAATTTACCTGTAGGTATCAATTTCCAAATGTCTTAAGTAACACAACTACAATTTAAAACTGGAATTTTCAAACTTTTTTTCACCTTGATGAGAAGAAAAACTTTCACGACACCTCAGCAATCACTGTTATAAAATACTAAAACTATAAATTGATTTTTAGTCGTAATCTAACGGTAACTAAACAAATAAAGACCCCCTAAAAAGGTTTTACTAAAAGCTGAAAAAGAATAGATAACATTACGTTTCATGCTACATAGCTTAAGAATGTAGAATATATCTGAATTGATAGCTTTCAAGCATTTGCCGCGGGGCCCCGAACTCCCTATAATTGCGAGGACCGTAGCATTGCTACATAGTTATTCCGACACGACTTGTATTACAAAGAAATGTTACTTTTCGTCACTACAGAGCAGTCTGGGCGTTACTTTTTGCCACTTCATATAATATTATTAATATCTACACTTGTTAGTGCACGTTTCAGTCGATTTATATTTTCAGTATATTTTTTATCTGTCTCAGACAACAATATCTTCATTATTTACGTTTGAATACCTGAGGTATTGGGTAACGTTAACAGTTCGTTCGGTTTATTAAGTCAAAATAAAAGACGTTTTTTGTCAAACTCCAGTCTAAGTTGGAGTTGACTTTGTCCCCCCCCCCTCCGGTACAAGACAAACAAGAACAATCCTCACCAAATATTTGGGTGTAAACTCTTCACTGTTTGTCTATCACGTCACGTTACCAAACCGATATATAAAATTAACATTTCCCTACAGTGATTTGAAATCACGACCAAATGATTCCTAAGCGCCTCTCTTGCCAAACTGACAAGTTTTATATATCCACGATTGTATTTATTATACAGTGAGGCGAAACAAGTCTTTGGACACTTACAACATATTCATTTAATAGACTTCCAATGCTCACATTTACTTTAAATTCACACAGGTGATGTATTTTGATATACAATTAAGAATGACTAAGAAAAAACTACATATTTCCAAACCTACAATTCAGAATAAAATATAAACAAAAGTGACGTTGGAAAAAAGTATTCGGACACAAGGATTTCATATTTTAATACTTAGTTGCGTATCCCCTGTTTGCAGTTACTGCTAAGAGACGTTTTTCGTAACCCTTCAAAGGCCCTCAGCAACATTCTTTTGAAATCTTGGCCCACTCTTCCTTGCAAAAGACCTTCAAATCATTAATGTCTCTGGGGTCCCTCTGATGAATTCGAACTTTCAAACAGCCATATATTTTCAATTGGATTCAAGTCAGGAGATTGGCTAGGCCACTGAAGCACCTCTACATTGTTCTGAACAAACCATTAGCGTGTCATTATCTTGTTGAAAGATCCAACCTTCTTCAAGCTCCAGCTGTTGCACCGAAGTTTCGACATTAACTTTATTGAATAACATATTTGCCATTTTCTTCCGCTATCCTCTGCCATCTTTCAGGCAGTTTCATAATTCTATCCCCCCAAAACGTTTTATCTTTCTCAGCAAAGAACTGGTCTAGTCTTCCAGCCATTTGAAATATCTTTTCATCGCGAGAATTATGTAAAGACCGGGATAAATGGTTTGGTTATCTGAAGGAGCTCATAGTAGAAGACTCTCTTCCAATCCCACCATATACACAGCATCACTTTGTTTAGATGAAGACCAGCTTTTGGTAAGGTTAGTGGTGGTTCACTTCGCTTGCCCCACGATCTCTTGCGGTCCATGTTGTAAAATATCCACTTTTCATCGCCAGTCACTATGTTTAAATAGGACGGATCATTTAAATGTGTTCCACAAGTCTTTGTTTTCTTGGGTATTTTTCCACTTGGCCTAGTGGCGTATTAAGAAAGATTAGCTAATGCCCCCAAGTAATCTGTGCATGCGTGATAAGTCGTACAATCACTAGTTGTCACCAAAGTAAATAAGCAAAATTCCTGTTTGCACAGGGAGACCTTGCCATCTTGGTCAAAGAATAACAAACTATCGTAAGACACGTTATCTCGTTCGTGGCACTGGACTGACGACTTGCTAAGACGAGTTATCTCGTCGGTGGCAGTTAACAGATTAAGGGAGGTTTTATGCGAAGAGTTTTGGGGTTTGTTTTTTTTTTTACTCCTGTGACTGATTTGTCATGAAAACAATAAGTTTCTTATTGGCCAATTTTTGGAATTTTCGTAGTGAGCTTTCCCGCCGAGGCGTAGCTAGAGATTTGGGGGCCCGAAGAGGGATTTGTTATTGTATAATGTCAGTAGAAATGCAGCAGGTTAACTACTATTTATACAGCATTTTCTGGCGGGGGGCAGGAAAGCGTTTTCAGATAGCCCCCCCAGTTACATTTTTTTTCACTCCGGTAAAATTTGTCGCTGTATTTTATATTTGTTCCGTTGAGCACGAAAAGCATGCCGGAAGGTGCATTCACCGTATTATACTTTGTGTCAAGGACGACTTAACCGTCAAAAATACAGACTGATTTGACCGATAATCGCTAAAGTAGCAAGTTGGGACGGTGGCCTAGATAACTAAAGCGTTGGTTAAAAAGCGTCTGACTGTTGAGTCATCTGTAGGTTGTGGGTTCAATCCCACAACTGAAAAATTAACCACGAAATAATTTCTAGGACATGGATAGTGGAATGAGGACAGTATACCCCCGTGGATCAAATAAAGGGTTCAGTTCAATAGTTCCGGTAAGTTACCGACAAAACTTGACACCTGAAGAAGGCCGGAGGGTACATCGGCCGAAACGTTGTGGAAATGACAACCAAGATGAGGATCTCAGTCCGAACAATAGTATCAGTAATAGCTAACTTTTGTTTTACTTTCGTAATTGAGGTTTTAGTAAAAAAACGATTTTTTTTTTGTTTCTTTTGTTATAAATCAAGTATTGTAAACCATTTTCATTAATTTGTGCCTGCTATTTACCCTCATCTTAATGTTTAGTAGTTTTTTTCTTTTTAAATCACAATGTGTAGAATGGTTTATAATAAACGAATAATAATACCTTTTTTATTAAAACCAAGTTGAATTGTAATTAAAAAAACAACTAAAAGTTAAGATGAAGGTAAATAGTAGTTAAAAATTATTAAAAATGGTTACAATACTTAAATTAATAAAATAGTCGATCGTTTTGGGTTTTTTTTTACTAAAACAAAAACAATAACGCTGCCGAAACACACTGAAAGTGTGATTAAACAAATTAAAATTTAGGATGAATGTAAATAGTAGTCAAAGATTAATGAAAATGGTTTACAATACTTGATTTAATAAAAAAAAATAATCCTTTTTTTGCTAAAACTCAAGTACGAAAGTAAAAAAAAAAATAGAAAATGTTAGCTTCTTTAGCGGTGATTGGTCAAATCTGTCCTTATGAGGCGATCAATTTTTGACTGTTAAGTCGTCTGACTTTGCCCAATCTTTTATTTTATTTTAAACAAAAAAAAAAAAGTCTCTATAGTTACCTTTTACACAACAGCAGTTCCCGTTCCAAAGGTGCATGTTTGGAAGGGACCGGACTTTACGGGTGTGTGATTGTCATGTAAAATAATTTCCCGTCCGTCGCACGAAACTACGGCTTCGAAGTATTTAGTAGTTCTCTTCTCTTCTCTTCTCTTCTCTTCAGTGTTGCGAATTCAGATGCTTTATATCTAAATTCAGATAATTTTCAATATTTTATTTATTTTTTTATTAAATTTCTCGAGGAGCGCTGATCTAAAGAAAAACAACCTGAAACTTTAGACACTGCTGTGCAATGTGTGCTGACCAATATATCTGGCAAATGTCAGTTAGATGTAACCGCTCAAAAATGTTAATCTCGAGTTTTGTATTCGGAGAGAAATATTTTGACTAAAGAAAATACGTTTCTTCACTCTGTTAAATGCAACACTAATTGATCTTGGCGGCTTAACTTCAACTTCAAATAGAATCAATTGACCTTTTAAGAGCTACTAAACGTAACCATTAAACTTAATCAAATAAACGATTAGTCGCTCAATAGAAACCGTCACATGACCAATGTCTATTAGCAGCATGCCGTGTTGGGGATGATTAATTAAAAGAATTGGAAAAAAGGATGACCAATGAACAAGTTACTTCTTTTGCCTATTGTTGGGCCGTGATCACTAAATAAAAAAAGTGAATGCTGCCGGACACAAACCAAGGGAACAATTTAGCATGAACTTTCATTGCAAATTGAACCCCCCTCTAAAAAAAACAAAAAACAATTGTGGGTAGAGATTTTGAAAAAAAACAAAGAAAACCCGTTTTTCTAGATGACATAAGGAGTAAATGTTGAAATTTCCAGCCCTTTAGCTCCATTGGTGCGGCCTGTACGCGCGATACATACATAGAACCAGACCTGCTTAAAAGCTGAAGAAACCTACGTTGACAGTTTTGGTTGACGGTTTCTAATTAGAATCACAAAACGTCTGATGCCTCTACTTGTTCACTTTAAGCTTTTTTCTCTTTTCACAGCAATTACTCTGATAGGTATTGTTCGATCGTTAGTAGGACTCGCATCCTTCGTCCTCGCCATTGAGTTGGAAATGCTAGTTACGACGCCGTCGCTTTATGTGAATCCTTATCCGTGGTTTCGCTTTTCGCGGTCAACTAAAAACTTTCACTTAAAAATAGTTCCAAAACAAAAATGGTGATGCTGGCAATTCAGATATGCCAAAGAGAAGCCGTAAAGAGCTTCCTTTGAGTAAAAAAAAAGTGAAAGTTCTCGACTTGATAAGGAAAGAAGAAAATTGTAGCTGATGTTGCTAAGATGTGCGGTAAGAGCGAACATTCTATCCGTCATATAACTTTTATTACAGTATATTGTATTCTTCTATTTTATTATTATTGTTGTTAATCTGTTATTGTGCCTAATTTATAAATTAAAATGTATCATAGGTGTGTATGTATAGGGGGGAAAAACGTTCGGTACTATTATGTTTGAGGTTTTGCTGTTATTATTATTTCTTTGTTGTTCGTTTCTGTTTAGCTGTGTTGGCTAACGCGTTTGGTTAGGACCGTATTTTAGCTGTGTTTAGAAAAGAACGGAGAGAGAACAGACACGTGTTTGCAGGGCTATTGTCTTATCTGTTCTCACTTCCAGCCCTCGTTTTGGGGACCAGAAACGGAATGGGGGCTGCTGGGAACTTGCTTCAACGTGTTTATTTATATTAAGCATACAGATTAATACATATATAAACATTACAGGTTCTCTCTTCGGTTTCAGGTATCCATTGGGAGTCTTGGAATAGGGGGGACTTATATATTTGTTAAATCCATATTAATCTGAATATAGATATCAACTGATCTTCTTTTTTTTAAAATAATATTAGTTTTCAGTGATGAATTTATATATGGTTAGGCCTTAAGCTACATGAAGCTATAGAGGTCCTATTTGGTGGTTGGTAACTGAGAATAAACCGACTCTCTGCACTATTGTTGGAGAGGCCCCTTCAACGAGTAAAGCCCCAAGCTGAACCAGCTTAGCTTAGCTTAGCTTAACTTAAATCTGAACTCAGCTTTTCTTTTGTGTGAGGATAAAATTTTAAGGAGACTTGAGGGGGTGATACCCCATAGTTCGCCTCGCTGTGGGGTGATGGTTACCGAGCTAATATAACAAGCTTAGTAGTGAGTTCGATCCTTACTAGATGCCCAATACTCGTGGCCTTGCGCCAGACTAAGCTAAGCTTAATAAATATAATGCATACGTTTTAATACAAACTGCCCAAATTTATCTTATGAAATGTAATTTGTCTCAGAATATGGGTTATCTCCAATAACCTCTTTCATGAAGTTTTACATGTGGACAGTCACTTGTTCCTTATAGTGGTTAAGGGGGAATGTTGGGCTGAACTGTGCACTTTGGGTTAAAAGCATGAAACTTGGTACCCATACTGATTATTTTTAAATATGGGCCCAGGTCGGCAGTTCGCCCCGGTGGGTGTTATTGTTTTTTTTTTCAAAATGGTCACCCATTTCATATAAACGCCCATATCTTTTGGACTATACATCCTAGAATCAACATCTTGGTTTCTAAATGTGTGTGTATATATATATATATGTCACCAGACAACGGAAAAGTAGATTAAATATTTATTTAAATTTTGAAAAGCAAAAGAAGAAACAAAATAATAAACAGAAATTGAAACATTGTAATAAAGAATTAATAAAACATAATAAAATTATTAGTAACATATGCTGTAACTATTATATTGTAGTCCATAGCAGCAGAACTTATGTTAATTTAACTACTTGCCCTATGAAATAAAGCTTAACCTTTATGTATATATCAAAATTCAAAAGGAAATTAACATATATGCTTTAGTACATGCATGTATTTAGTCTTGGAAACAGCTGCCTTCACAGTAGGAAATAGCTGTGTAACTATTAAAAAGAAGCATGCAAGGGTGTGTGAAAGTGTTACAAGGCCACACACCCTTGCATGCTTTTTTATAGTTGCAATGTGTCTTTGGCTTGTCCAATAGTTGTCCACTTTGGTTTCCATGAGTCATCCTTTCAGTCTGCAGGGCTTGGAAGTCGGGGCTCCTTTTGCAGCACTTGTCCCCATACATGTCCTCCTTGGTAGACCTGCTGTTGAAGAGCTACTTGTGTTGGTGGAATATTCTCCAAAGCTCTGGATTTTATTGCGACGAGCTGCAGCCTTGCCTCATTTACCTTGGACAATCTACATGTCCTGTCGTACATAAGAGCAACATATTTCTCTTGCAAATTAAATATGTTGTAAGTATGTACCTTCATTTTCAACTGATGGTTGTTGCATCATGGATATACCTGTCCCATGAAAAGAATCGTTTGCAATTGTTGAGCTCGGGTTGTGATCGATATTGTCTACAGCTGCCACAGTAAAGATGTTCCTTGCAAGTTTGGGGTCGGGCTGAAAACACTCCTTCCTTATCATACACGACACACACAGTTTGTTAGCTATCTCTGTAGAAATATGAGATACATAATCCCATGGTGTAGGGAGTCTCAACCAGACCTTTCCTTCTCGTTTCTCCGTGTATCTTTAGTGCTAGATAAATTGGTAGAGGTGTCCCTCTATCCCTGTTGTATCGTTTTGTTTGGTGATGCCCAGCATGTACTGGCTGTTTTGACACTGTTGAACACTATGCCTTGCACAGTTTGATCTTTGATAGTTGGTCCAGCAAGCACCGTGTTAATTAATGCTGTTAGACTGGCAGGTATAGATTTTTCCTGGGAATCCGGAAGAAACTGTCCATCTTCAGTTTTAAAATATCACGTTGAATGATGCTGGCTGCCTTTGCTAGGGTCAGTGCCTCACAATCAAAATCTTCATTGCAGGACTGTTTAAGGGCTGCTCTAATATATTGGTCAAATGGAAGAAGAGCCTCCCCGCCGTCATTGTAAGACCTAAGATCTGGAATGGCGGTCAATATCCGATTTTTGAGCCGTGTGGTATGTACTTGCACCTCGTCTATACTAAACTTCTGTATCCTAGGTATGTAAAGGCTCTTAATGTTCTTCATGCTAAAAGCTGTCCTGGATTCAATTGATTATTTGTGTGATTCGATGTATCAGACCAATTCCGCAAATGCTAAGCCATGTAACAAGATGTCTGAAGATTTATCCGTCTTACTTATTCCTTGCAAGTTCTTCCCGTTTGTAGAGTTTTGCCAAGAAAATTGTATGGTATTGAGCATCAATGGCAATCAAATCCCCAGCAGCTATGTTTGGCATCAGCTGACTATCATAAAGTGTTGTAACACACTTCTTTACTTTAAAGTTAAAGTCAAATGAGGCGATCTTATGATGGCCATCGCGTCCAGCAGGATTGTTCCAGAAGATGCACAGATATGTTTCTTTATTCTTTGAACAGGATCTTCTTGCTTTCACAGGATTTTGCTCTGCTGATTCCAGTCTTTCTCGTGTGTGCTCTCTGAAACATTTCATTACTAACTTTATGTCTGCACGACTTATGCCATGCAGCAATATTTTTCTGTAATGTGTCTGCTAAGTCTGTTCATATATATATATATTCACATCATGAGGGATGACATCAAGTTTCTTAAATTTCAGAAGACATCCAGCACCAACATCTTTTCTTTTAGACACTGCAATGGCTCTGAAGTTACTTTCTGTCAAAGTATACATAACTTCCAGTCAGTTGGATTGCTGGTCTTCTAGGAGGGGCTTGGCACCTCAATATCTACACTCTACTCTTCTAAATGAGCCCTTAATAGAGAAGTATTCTGTTTTCAATTACCCAGTCTGTTGTGTTTTCGGGTCTCCCACGAAATAATCATACTTTCTACTCCAGATTGCAAGAGTTAACTACTAGATTCAAACTTTTGGGGTTTTCCGGGTGTCTGTCCTCTGAGGCCATTGACCCGGCCAAATAAATATTTATATTATAAATTAGTCATTGTTTCAATGAAAACATCTCTGACAATGTAACCTTATTTTGTCATTCAAACAATTCAAGATGATATATGTATATGTATGTATGTGTATA
>VCCN01000158.1:7213741-7226584 GCA_006491835.1 Architeuthis dux | reverse complement strand
GTTTTCATCGTAAAATACTGAATACTTAGCTTCACGTCTTGTAACATTTTAAGCCCGTCGGATACAAATTTGGAACATACAGCGTTATAAAGCTGATAGAATTATCTTTCTAACGATATATATATGTATATACCACAATCAAGAATTAATTCCACAGTCCATAGAATTTGGACTGTGTACTTGAAGTTTTCATCGTAAAATGTTGAATACTTAGCTTCATGTTTTGAGCTGTAACTCTTTAAGCCCCACACATACATATTGGTAATATACACCGCTGGAAAGCCAATAAAATCCCCTTTCTAAGGATATATATATGTAAATACCAAAATGTAAAATACATTCTACAATCCATAGAATTTGGTCTGTGGACTTGAATTTTTTTCGTAAAATGCTGAATACTTAGCTTCGCGTTTTGGCTGTAACTTTTTACAACCAACAGATTCAAATTGGCCTATATGGGATACAGCAAGATTCAGCTCGGTAGCCTACTCCTTGCCCCATCGTTCATATTACATCACTTAGGTCCCGTGCGATCTGTAGACCCTTTGTTTAACTTCATCCCCGTCACCTTTGGCTCGGTTCTACCCTCATTGGCATATCCTGTTAATTCAAGCACGGTTGTCTTACAGAATTTGGGTCGCATAAGACAACATTTGGAACACTACCTCAACAGAAAACAGTGGTAGCTAATACAAGACCCCATGCTTGGTTTCACAGCAGTGACATCACCAGTGTGTCCTGGTTGTGCTCGAACATACACGACTTTGTATATCACATTGCGAGAACAACTCCTGGACTGTCAATCTGAATGCAATACACTTTAATTTTAATTGCAATACATTTTAATTTGAGTTGATATTTCCCGAAACTTACCCTACAAGTTTGGTTGTTGCAGTCACAATGCTCCAATATGTTATTCTATACACCATTAGCTATCATTGATGAAACAATCAGCTTATTAGAATTAATCTTAAAGCTGACTATAGTATATATGCTCAAGTTCTTAGACTACCAGATACGGCAGCCATCCTGAGAGCCATATTGAATTTGTACCCTATCCTGCAAAAATATCACATCAGGGTGTAATCAATTATTTCAATATTTTGCTTAAATATCATAGACGCCATTTTGCTTAAATATCATAGACGCCATGTTGGATTTCTCCGGAAACTCCATTGGGATTCCAAGGGATTTTTAGTATAGTGTTTCTGGTGCCATGTTGTAACTATCCTGCAAACATCAGCTTGTTAGAATTAACTTTAAAGTGGACTCTCGTATTTATGCTAAAGTTCTTGGGCTAAGTTCTCTAACAAATATTAGTTGGTAAATTGCTATCCAAGAACAGACCTGCAGATCTTTTGTTGAAACTTTGTGATTCAATGATTACTAGGGTTGAGAAAAAATGAATGTTGCTATAGGGTATCATATTAGATATTTATTTACTGTTTATTATCCTTTGTGTACATTTATAACATTACGATTATAACATTAATGAAATCTGCTTGCCCCATCATTTTGCACGGGTGGGTGCGCGCACGCACACAGACACAAGCACATACACTCACATATATCATCTGATGATCGAATCATGAAACTGGCTGTACAGGTTGTTATGAACTAATAAAATATTATTTCTACAATATTCACTCTACTAACGTATTGAGCCTTGAAAACAGGTCTACTAATATATCTATGCACAATTGTGTCGCATACTTATGACCACTTACTCTCGCCCCCTCTCTCTCTCTCTCCCTCTTCCTCTCTCTCTCTCTATACATATATATATATATATATATATATGCACGTGTATGCAGTCCGACTCCTCACATGTTTGTGTGAAATGTATACTGATTCTGGTTATCTGTTTTCCCAGCTCAGTATACATTTCACACAAACACGTGAGTTTTCTGCACTGCAAAAGAGCTTCTGAAGACGCCGAATGAAACTCAGTGAAATGCACCACCTTATCTTAATGATAATAAACATGTTTGAAACGTAACACGCTTCTCTCAATCTTTCATTTCCACATTGTCAAATTACCTCTACCATTCTGTCGGATCACCCATATAACAAACATATATGATTATCAAATAACAGGTCACTTATAAAGGGCCCTTACAAGTATACAGACTGTTATTTACAGCTGAGATATTAAGTGTTCATTTGTAGTGCCTGCCAATATAATCACTGACCTACATTAATTTTTAAGGTTTTTTTAAAAATACTTACACTTGTAAATCCTCAGACGTGTAAAGGTTTAACAATTGTAACAATAGTGTTTTCAAGGACGCACACAAGCAGAAAAACACAAAAGTACGAACACAACATTGTTGTTGTTGTTGACAAGTAACAAAGAACGTTTTCACAAAATGTACAGTTCATTTTGAAGTCTATACCTTTAAATTGTATTAGGAAAATGCTCTGGGCCCATTAGCAGAAACTCGTAGAATATATGATAGTATTGTGTTCATCTCACCGAATTTCATCTCACCGCACGTTTCTTGGTAACTTTATTCATAGTTTACTATTCTCAAACAACACCGGTTAACTTTATTGTTTCTAAACTTACTGCGATGGAGTATGTTAATGTTTAGAAGTTATGAGGAAAAGGCATCTAGTATAAATGTAATATTTATTTACGATAAGAGTTAGTATTTAAAATATATATCGTGTATAGGATTTATGAAGAAAACAAAAAGGATGTTATGTACAACCGTATGTAGGTATTTCTGCGCACTTTGGACATCCCATTTTAAAACGTAAATTAAAATTTAAAAACTGTTGTTTGTTAGTTTTTTCTTGTTTTTGTTAGAAAGAATTAAGTCCTAGTATGTGTTCGGAATAAAGAAAAAAAAACTTCAACGTAGAATTGTGCTCTTAAATGTCAATTTAAAGTTTAAAACTATAATTTCCGCCATTTTGTTGACCTTTTTGGAAATCTTTAAAAAATTCGAAGTCTGTAATTTAAATTTTTTTTAAAAATCAAGAATTCTTCAGATGTTTTTTTTTAAATTAAATATACTTAGTTTCATCATTACCGAACAATCCGTAGCCGAATAATTACGCTTTTCCATTCAGAAACTACATAAAAAGATCGTTTTTTCACGTTAAAACATCTGAAAAATTCTTGATTTTTAAAAATTTTGGGTCAAATATCTGCCAACACCTTCTTCTTACCGCGATTAAAACATCTCTATTACCGCATAAGAAGCTATTACGGAAGTCGGTATTTGTCAATAAGCAGATGGCTGACTGTGAGATTATGACAGCAGTTGTGTGCTCTTTGTTGACATGAAAATTATAGAAAATTTACCTTTATAACCATCCGTAGAAAAATATCGGCCAATTAAATCACAACAAAAATAATAATTTTAAAAAACTCCCATGGTTTCAGTTTTCATTTTTTACATATCTTTACTTACCCTTTCACAGTACATCACGTGAGAACAGATTTTAACTGATTAGAACAGAAACAGAGTAAAAAATTTAAAATTTAAAACAGTAAAAACTTAAAAATTCTCAATAAAAAAGATTTTAATGCTAAGATTATTTCTCTTTTTATGGAAAATAGCGATAACAAAAAGGTTTGGGGGGCAAATCAAGCCGATTTGCCCCCAAATATACACTGTTTTGCCCGAGATTTCACACTATTTTGCCCGAATGCCCCCCTCCCTGCTCCCTGGCTCGGATGCCTATGCCATGGCACAATGGTTAGCAGGCTCATCTCGCGAACTAATTCACCAGTATAGTGAGTTTAATTCTTATGAATGCACCAGTTTTGTGGTTTTGTAGCAGACTAAGAAACGCTTAATAAATAATTATTATACAAACTAAAATAAAATAAAAACTTTAAGTTTGCAACATTCAACTGTTCTCCTTAGGTCAGTATGAAAATTTCCAACTCAACACTCTCTGAGATATAAAAAATATATTCGGATTTATTGATTGAACAGATATATTTCGGCTTGTCAGGCCATTTTCAATGTTCAGTTGATAAATTCTACTCAAATTCTGATTTTTTATTTTTATTAAATCGGTTGGAAACTATTTCGAAACTTTGATGTGCCGTCGTGAGTTAAATCGACGTAGCGCGATCCAATAATTATTATACATTGTAAATTTGCATCATGTGGTAAAGATACTTGCAAATTCTTTAATGTGAATAATTACGAGCTGCGTTATTTATTTAATAATAACGTTTTTCTTACTTACATAAACTTTCTCTCACTGGGTATTAAGAAAATATAGACGTATGCGAAATGGTTTTGTCCATTAAATATGTATGAGAGACTCTTCTCCATGTAGTCTATTTGAGTCCAACCTCTCTACTGAGATGGAGAAACAATACCAATGTTTTTATTTGGTTAGAATATACTTTCCAGTATTTAGCCACAGACAACTTTATCATGCTTTTTCCAAAGCCAGACATTAAAGTAAGAGTAGAACAGCGAAATAGAAGAAAAACATTTTTCACGGGGAATTTTGAATTTCGTGAATTGCTTGATAATTAAAAACAATGGTGTTAGAAACCATCAACCAAAACTGTCAACATAAACATAGGTTTCTTCAGGTTTTAAGCTGGTCTGCCTGGCTGGCTGTATGTATGTATGTATGTGTCGCGCGAGGGGTAAATGTTTAAATTTTCAGCCCTCTAGCTCTATTGGCGCGACTTGTAGGCGTGACACATACATAGCCAATCAGCGAGAATCAGTTAAAAACTGAAGAAACCTATGTTGAATATGTTGACAGTTATTTTTAGCTTAATTCTGTCGTGTCTATATTCAGACAGTTATGTTACAATGAATAACAATATTTTAAACACAAATAAATACATTATTCTAGTGGCGTGGCAAGGGCTTTCAGCGCCCGGGGGCAAAGACCGCATCCAGGGGCAAAGTTAGTAGCGCTATATAATTATTAATTAACATGCATTATAGGCCAGAGGAAATTATGCGCCCATACACACCACCTGCGTCCGGTGTCGACTGACCCCTCTCGCCCACTCTTGCTACGCCTCTGCATTATTCAGCCACAGACACACCGTATTAGAGCAAGGCGTAGGTTATCAAACATCATCAGGAACGTTGGTGCAAGGTTCCGTTCCCTAGTTTCGGCCAAATGGAGTATCGTATATAAACGTATGTGTTGTCTGCCTTGCGGCTGATCTTATCTAACACGATATTTGCTAAACTTAGTCTAATCTGGCATATGTCCAAATAGAAGAAATGTGTTATCTAATATATGAAGACTGAATTAAAAGCGGATAATTATTGAACCACAAATCAAAAACGGCAGTCAGGTTCTACATCCGTTACGCAGACGACTTCACTTTTGCTTATAATAACCCAGTGGTTCTCAACATGGACGCTAGCGCCCCAGGGGGGGGGGGCGTTGGTTTGTTTCAATGTGACGTTGAGGTGACTAAGGACCTTAAGGGGCGTTTGTGCTTCTAGAGGGGGCGTTGTGGAGATTCCATAAATATCTATGATTGTGATTTACAAATGGCTGTTGTTTAGTAGAATCTGCTTCAAAACGAGAAAGAATTAGCTTTAGGATATCTATTAAATGCTTACTTCATTGTGCTTAATACCCTGTAGTGTTGCTGTTATTCTATGGATAAAGGAAAATAACCATTTGAAATTATCTCTCTTGCTGTTGTTTTCAAACTAGTGTACCGTAATGGAAATAAAGCACGCTCATGCTCAGCTATTTTTAGGACTACCATGTGCGATTATCAAAAATTGAAAACTTCTCTTCGTGTCATGTATGTGTGTGTGTGTGTGTGTGTGTGTGTGTGTGTGTGTGTGTGTGTGTGTGTGTGTGTGTTACTGAACAGGCAGACAGCAGCATAGACTCGACCTCTTCAAAAAAGAAAATGAAACAAAAACAAAAGACGAAGTCCGTTCATTCCACTACCAACAAATCAGCAAAGGCCGCTTTGTCTCGTTTGCGAAGGAGTATTTTCCAATGAGGTTATGAAGCTGTCGACACTTCAAGCTTATCTTCATAAAAGAAAACATCCACTTAAAGCTGTAGTGACATTGCAGTATTTCGAAAACTGAAGGAAATATTCGAAAATAATACTACTCATGTATTTTCACTCTTCACAAAGAAAAACACTGATTCTGATATTGATAGAGGTCCCAATGCTTCTTGCAATATTTCCAGAATAATTGCAAAATGCGGAAAATCTCATACAGTTACTGAAACGTTAGTTTTGCCATGTGTATCTGAACTTCTGACTACTGTTCTCAGAATGAATGCAGATAATGTTCTGAAATCCATCACTCTCAGGAATATCGCGGTACCACGTCGTATTGATGAAATGGGATATGACATCGAAAGTCAGTTGTGCGTAGAGTTGTGCAAAAATGAATTTGGAATACAACTGGATAAGTCAACTGTACAGCGAGGCGTTGTTAATGGCTTATGTACGATTTATCAAAGAAGGGAAAGCACATGAAGAAATGCTGTTTTGTAGATCAGTGAAGACAACCACGAACAGTGAATCACTCTATGAAGAGCTCAAGACGTATAATCTGACCAATAATATCCCAATAACGAACATTAGTCCTTGTGCAACAGATGGGTCACGATCAATGACAGGTTACCATGCTGGATTAATTGCATTCATGAAAAAGGAAATTCATAGTATTTTTGCAATTCATTGTGCTATTCATCGTCAGCATCTTGTTGCTAAAAAGCTTAGTTTGCGCCTCCATGCAACATTCATTGAATAGCTGATTATACCAACAACTGTGTCAATATAACGAAGAGGAATTTGATCACCTTCTTCTGTACACTGAGGTGCACTGGCTCTCCAAATGTTCATGCCTAAAGCTGTTTTTTAATTTATTTATGTTAAATTGCAGCTTGTGACAATTTCAATTTATCAAAGGCCAAAACTGCTGTATCCACTGCCATCAGAAAGTTAGATTTGTTCAAACGGAATATTTTGCTCAGTAGAAGATTGTTATTCCAGTCAGGATTTGGAAGAATACTGTATGCATGTGCAGTCACTGAAATATGATTTTGAGAAGCGCTTTGAAGATCTGGTTGATATGAATGTTCCTGTCTGTGCTATGAATCCATTGAATTAAGATTGAAAAACAAGAAATCGACTTGCAGGAAGAAATTCTTGAGTTGCAGAATGATGAAAAAGCTAAACAAATCTTTGATTGCAGAGGATATCATGAAATGTGGCTGCACCAGTAATGGGAAGTTTCATGTTCTTTGGAAAAAAGCAAAACTGTTTTTCATTGCTATCCCCTCTTCTTACCTTGTCCTGTGGGTGGGAAGATTGCAAGAGTTCATCACTATACCTTTTGCCGAGCAAATCCTTTGATCTGGTAATGTAGCTGGTTTTATTTGACACTAATCCATGACCAGTCGCTTTGCTGACGGTAATCATAATTGTACAACAACAGGCTCAGCTGATGGCTGCTACCAGGGGCGTAGCTGGGGATTGTGAGGCTTGGGCCCCTCCAACATTTAGTGAGATATGTTATTGTATAATGTTAGTAGAAATACAGTGGGTTGACTACTATTCATAAAGCTGTTGGGGGCCTCCGCCACTGGGAGGATTTAAAATCACCCTCTCCCTCGACTACACCCCTTGCTGCTACTAATACTATAAGTGTAACAGGCACAAACGAAAGGAATTAAATCCGGGAAGACGCCCAGAATAAGATTAAACAGTAACAGTATAAATAAAAGTTTTCGGAAAACTTCTAGGGGTCTTGAAAGTTGTCATGTGTTGAGACGAAAAGATTTAAAACTTGGAAGACGCTCAGAAAACAGTATAAATAAAAATGTTCGGAAAAATTCTAAGGGTCTTGAAAGTTGTTATGTGTTGAGACGAAAAGATTTAAAACTCGGAAGACGCTCAGAAAATAGTATAAATAAAGATTTTCGGAAAAATTCGGAGATTCAGTGCAGTTAGCCATGTACTTACAAAGAAGAGAGACCGCTTGAATATTGTTAGAGACTCTATTTTTCAAAGCTCGAGTAATATTAAAAATCATCAAGCCCAAGGTTCACACTAGTAAAAAATGATGTTGTATGTATTCTTTTAAATAATTTACTTTTTAATAAACCTTTTAAATTGCCTTACAGCCACAATTAATTTAATCATGAGCACCCTTTAGAAATTCATTGATATACTTACTATAACATTTTCCTTAATAAAACTTTTGAACAGAACGTTGATGTTTTTCTTTATAATGTCAAGCTACCAAATGTCTCTGAGAAATCTGTGTTGCGTTCTTCTCGTATTTAAACTACAGGGGGGCGTTGACATGTAGCTATGTGTCATAGGGGGGTGTTGGTCTGAAAAGGGTTGAGAAACACTGATAAACCTATCATGTCTGATCAGTATTAGAAACTGTAAATTAAAACCGTCAACCAAAACTGTCAACATAGGTTTCTTCAGTTTTCAAGTTGGTCCGACAGGCTGGCTATGTATGTATGTATGTAGGTATGTATGTATGTATGTATATATCACGCGAAATGGCCGCGCCAATGAAGCTAGAGGGATGAAATTTAAATATGTATTCTTTACTGTGTCTAGAAAAAAACGTTTGCTTTTTTTGTTTTTTTAAAATCTCCCCCACCCCACTCCAAATAGGTTTTTAGTGGGGGGGGGTCAATTTGCAATGTAAGTTTATGCTAAATTGGTCCCTTAGTTTGTGTCCGGCAGCATTCATGTTTGTTTGTTTTTTTGTTGAAAGTTCAGACTTTGTTAGTGATCACTTATTCATTGATAGCCCGCCTTTTCCCCCATTTTTTAATTGATCACCCACAACACGGCATGCTGCCAAAGGACGTTGCTCACGAGACAGTTGCTATTGAGTGACTAACCAGCAGGCCCTGGCGGGGGTGGGGGCAAGGCCTATGGTTTTGAGGGCGGTGCTACTCCAGAGGCCTACATATATATATATATATCCATACATAAATCATGTGTATTTAGCACTGATAACAAAAATACTTGATGAGCTGTTTGGAATGGGGGTCTACATTTCCCATCTGGTCCAGGCCTCTTACCAGCTCTGCCCAGCCCTGCCAACCAGACCAGTTACATAATTTAATTCTTTTCATCAAAGTTCACTGGAGATGCCTTCGATAGTTAACTACAGAGATATTCAAAAATAATCAATAAGAAAGATATTTATCACAAAAATGCACACATAAGTCAGTATGAGAATTTCCAACTCAACACACTCTGAGATGTAAACATATATTCGGTTTTATATTGTCCAGCACATATAGTATGCACTTTTCTCAAAATAGCGCCCACTCATCATAAAATATGTCACAAAAAGTCTTTCCAACGTATATAAGAAAATTACCCGGTATAATCTACATACAAAACATGCCGTTTCAGTGTTAAAACTGTCAATGACCACATCGTTAAAATTCACTTTCGTGTACTCTACCTGGGCCATAACTACTAATCAAAATTTGTGTTTTCCTAATAAAAAATATAAATATTATAATTCTATGAGGCTAAAATCTCAGCTATTGGTGGTACATTAAATACCTTATTCCTGATTCATGTTTAACCATTTGGAACCGGGTTATTTTGTGTGACATCATATTGTCGGCATCTCCAAGACAATCATTACTTTCACCATCATCTACAAATTGTCTTGAACCACTATCCGAATTACTTCCAGGAATTACTTCCGTACGACAAAGAAATTTCTTGCCATATATCTCGCCAGCTGCTCCAGGGAATTAGGAAATTTCTCACGAGATATCTCATATGACCCCAAGGAATACCTCATCAGCCTCCAGGAACCAAAACGATTCTCGCTATATATCAAGTCAGTCGCTCCCAAGTGGTTAAATATGAAAGACAATATCCTAATATGTTACAGGAAGTGAATAGGTAATACAGACAGACGTCATCATAAACAGATTCCCACAACAAAATAAACGAAAAAACAAACCGTTTTTCAAATATCTCTCCTCATATATATAATTCCAATATTTTTACAAAATTTACAACCTCGATATGCCTAATGATAAAAGCATAATTTGAATTTAAGTATATACATCGCACTTCATTATAAAACGCCATCTCGCAGGCTGAATGGCTATTCCGCGCACAGGCCCCGCTGTCTAAAATCCTATAGTAGTGGAAAACCCTCCCAAAATCTTCGTTCGCGAAGCCAAGCCATTCATTCATATAATAAAAAGATGCTCATAACGTCTAGAAGTTGATTTCATTTACTGTCTGATGAAGTCTTTTAATTCAAGACTCAGACTCTCACTCAATACCGGCGTAAAAACCTCAAGGGGGGCTTCTGTTCTAGTCTATTATTCATGTAATCCCTTAATGGATTATCCCTTTTATAGGAGTTTTGTTTTTTAATTATATGTTATCCTTTTCAGAACATCACGAGTTAACTTGTTTCAAAATAACTTTTGATTCTGGACTGAACCAAACATATTTGGGCATCCTGTTACACTTTAGAACAAGAAGGCATTTATCCTGAACTTCATACGCTTAGCAGCACCAATTTCGCGAGATCAGTGTTAAAATTGGAAAGGCAAAAAAGCTCGAAGTCTGCTCTGCGCTTCTTTTGCGCAACAAAAACTATCCATTTCTTGATCGCATTGTGACATGTGACGAAAGACGGATTCTGTACAACAATCGACGGCGTTCCGTACAGTGGCTGGACAGAGGTGAAGCACCAAAACACTCCCCCAAACCAAACCTGCATCAAAAGAAAATTATGGTCACTGTTTGGTGGTCGGCAAGAGGAATCGTCCACTACAACTTCTTGAATCCTGGCGAAACCATCACAGCAAAAAAAAAGTATTGCCAGAAAATCGACAAACGGCACCAAGACCTGCAACGTTTACGTCCACTCACTTTTTTTTAATAGAAAGTTAAATATTTGTTCTATTTGATTGTGTAATGTTCCACTACAAATAATAAAATCCTGCTATGTTTGGTTTAGAAGAAAATTAACTTTCTATTTTTTAAAAAGTGGTAGGGGTGTACTCATTTATGGGCGATACTGTAATATTATATCAATAAAATAATACAAGAAAAAACATTGTTTCAGTAATCTTACATATTATGTGCGTTTTTCCTTTTTCGTTCCTGCCTATTTAAAGAGATTTGACTCATGTCTCTTCAACAGCATCCGTTTGCCTATTGATCCTGTTTGAGACATAATTCCTAATCTTGGCACAGAGAAGGTCACTTCCTTTTATAATGTTTTAATGGTGATGCGAAAAAATGTTGAAAAATTAACCGAACTGCCTAAAACTTTTGTTTGTTAATTAAATCTTCATTACCTACAGGCATGTTCTTCGGAATTATCTTCATTTTTAAAAGAATGTTCGACATTAACTTGAGCAACATATTTACCATTCTGTTCCACTATCCTTCGCCATTTTCGGGAAACTTCATAATTCAGTCCTCCCAGAACTTTTAAAACTTTCTCCACAAAGAACTGATCTGTGTTCCTTTTGCAATCTTCCATAGAATTGAATTATTTTCAAGAGAGATTTGGGGCGTTTATTACCTTTATTGGACCCAAATTTGACTCGTTAAAAGGTCACTTTTTTCTGTTACACCGGGTGTCGTCATCTATACAATATTTATTACTAATTAATTCTTTCTACAGATATAAACAATTTAATCTATTCAAAGCAATAATAACAATATCATTTATAGGTTAACTTCTGGTTTTCTTTCTTTCACTCGTTCACCTTCACTTGATGTTAAACATTGAGTGAGCGTATGTGTGGAACTTTACAATTTACAGTCAGAACCACCTTCCCTACATTGCGCCCCCTTGTTTTAGACAAAATAAATAAATACGTAGTTCTAATGTAATTAAAACAATCGTGGTCACCCGGTGTAACTGAAAAAAAGTGACCCTTTGGAACGAGTAAGATTTTGGTCCAATAATGATAAATTTTGGTAAAGACCGTAATAAATGCTAATCTGAAGGAATCTAGGACAAGTCGGTGTACTGTCTTCCAGCCGTCTCCCAGCTCGTGGGAGTCTCACTGAAAGGGAAAAGGATGAAGCAAAAGGAACAAAGGACAAAGGCGAATGCGATGTTGACTGACCGCCGTCAGCGATAGAACAGAACTGTCTTCTCGCTTTCGAACGTCTCTTTATTTTCCCCCGGTTTGCCTCGCGCATGACCGGGGACTCCTTCCGTTTTAGGGGTTTGTGGCAAGGGAGGCAACTCGTGGTCTTTGCTCCCTTGCGCAGCCTGGCAGGACATCACAGTCGGCTACGGACAATATTTCAAATCCGGACATTTCGGCCGCGTTTCCTTTTTTAAAGGTGAAAATGACTATCTGGACGGGATTTAAAACGAAATAGAATCAAAATATATAAATCTAATACAATTTACAATACTAATAAGTTAATTCATGTTTGTTGTTTAGTGTTTTATAAATCTTTTTTCAACTTTTTATAGCTAGTTTTTGTTTATTTTCTCGAGTAATGTTATTTAACATTTTAATAAATAAAAAAATTAATAGAATGCGTGGGTGTGTCTGTATCCCTCGACTTCCGGTGTATGTAGGTCGAATGTCTGCTAGCGATACATTTAGGTTTATATTTTTTTTTAAAAGAAGTGTATGTAAGATCGTATATCTGAATTTAAGACAAGGGTTAAGCGTATATTATATATTGGTCATTCTGGTGTTAATTTATATTTAAAATTTTAATATGATACATAATGAAAGATGTTTTATAGGTGAATGTTAAATGTTAGCGAGAGTTAAAATTGGAAATAAAATAAAATAAAGAAACAAAACACACACACATACATACACACACACATATATCATCATCATCATCATCAT
>VCCN01000158.1:7033515-7047228 GCA_006491835.1 Architeuthis dux | reverse complement strand
CAGGTAATAAAGTTAGAGAAAGACCAGGACTGCGAAATAAAGAGACGCATAACGATAGATTGGAAAGCATTTTGTATGAACAGAGACACTTTGAAGAGCACCTTGCCAACGTGCTTAAAGCGTAAAGAATACAACGGTTGCATAATACCAGCCATGTACAGATGTGAAACCTGGAAATTAATTAAAAAAGAGCTGAAAACCAACTTAGAATAGCACAGAGATCCATGGAAAGAGCAATGCTAGCGATAACTCTAAGAGACAGAAAAAGATCAACATGGATTAGAGAGAAGACCAGAGTGAAAGATATTATACAAATAATTAAGCAGCACAAATAGAGATGGACTGGTCACCGAGCAAGAAGAAATGAGGCAAAAGACTAACAACGACAGTAAACGTAATAGGAAAAGATCAGACACAAAATGGAGGCAAGAGATAGAAAGGTATTTGTCCAGCAGTGGACTCATGAGGGCTGATGATATATAACCGGTTGAGGTCACGAACATAACATCTTATTCTATATAATATCGGATATTATTAAATACCTAAAAACCTCCAAAAAGCGTGGCTTTCCCTTACTTTTTACCCTTTTCTAGCATAATCATAGTATCACATAAGAGCCACATAAGATAAACTTCAGATGTTTGAGAGCCGCAAAACAAAATGTACACACGGTTTTTTATTGATACATTCATATTTTGTTACAAAACTTGTATATAAATATTAACAAGTACATGTACGAAATCTTAGTAATTTAGTTAGCAGTTTTTTTAAACAGTTAATTTGTATTAGTTTCATTGATCACTAAGTACACAATTACAGACACATGCAAGAAGTAAATAGACACCAACAGTTTTGCTTTAACTTTATTTGAGCATTTACAGTACAAAATGAAGTTTTGACTTTCCTTTAGCCATTTTAAGAGCAACAATTCGCCTTAGCATAGGGTTAATAAGTTCTGAAATTGCAGTTTGAAGTATTTCAGACCATGTTTGGCTTAAGAGATTCAGCAAATCTGAATCAGTGTTGCTGACTTTATAGACTTCTTACGCAAGTAGTTATCTAATATTGCCCACGCGTCTTCAATGGGATTCAAGTCAGGGGACTGACTTGGCTGAGGAAGTCGTTTGATGCAGTATCTGGAAATTGAGCAAATCTTGAATCGTCCAAATAAAAAAAAGAATGATGCAGTGCCAAAAGCCAAAGGCTTATCATCTGGATAACTCACTCATTGCTCTTCTTAATATTAGTCGTAATTAAGAGGGGCTTCCTCCTGGCTGCTCGTCCATAATAACCAATTTGATGAAGATAATTTCTGCTGTTCTTGGGCTAATTTGAAATTTTTCTGCTACTTCTGAAGCTTTTAAATGGTGGTTGTTTTCAGCATAAAACAGTAAATAAGTTACTTCTCTCATCTTACTTATGCTATATTTAACAATTGTTTTGCTAATTGCAATTAGAGGCGCAAACATAGTTTCATTCATGCTTTCTCCTCTGTACACAGGTGTGCCAATGATGTCAGTTATCTTATTTACTAAGCATAGCTTAGTCTGGCACAAGGCCACAATAGCGGAATTCGCGACACTTAGCGAACTGATCCGCGTGACGGGCTTGTTACGCATGTCTCTGTATACCTCTACTCATTACCTCAGTCTTCTGACATTCCTTTGTAAACCTCGCTGACCTGAAATCTCTGTAACCCTTCTGCCTCTCACCATTACTCCCCTCAGCACCGAAGAACAATACATAATAAAATCTAGCATTAAGATTAGGATTTAAATTCATAAATATTTTTTATTAACCATGAATCTTAAACTTACGTTTTAATCCAGTGTGGCCGCAGTTCATATCCGCTAAATATTTATAAAGCTTGAAATATTTTCTTATTAACCTCTTTATATTAACTTGCGATGAGAAAATGAGCTCAGCCAACATATTTCCATGAGCCGCACATTAAATGTCAAAGAGCCGCATGCGGCTCGCGAGCCACAGTTTGGCTACCCTTGCCTATAAAATATTTCCTTTTTCGCATGAAAATTAGCTTTAGAAGTGGATACACTTACACTTGAATGTCACTCTATAGAAACCGTCACATGACCAACGTCTTTTGGCAGCATGCCATGTTGGGGGTGATCAATTAAAACATTGGGAAAAGAGGTGATCAATGAACAAGTTACTTCTCTGATCTTTTATTGGGCCATGATCACTAAAAGAAAGTCCGAATTTTCAAAAGCCAAACGCGAATGCTGCTGAGCACAGACTAAATTTAGCATAAACTTACATTACGAATGAAGCCCCCACTAAAAACGTATTTGGGGGATGGGGTTCACAAAACAAAAAAAAATGTTTTTTCTACACATAATAGGGAGTAAACGTTTAAATTTATCAGCCCTCTAGCTCCATTAGTGCTGACTGTACGCATAATACAGCCAGACAGACAGACAGACCAGTTTAAAAACTGAAGAAACCTATGTTGACACCAAAGTGTGTACACATTTACACCCTGTATAAGTACTTACTTAGTTTAGCTTAGTCTGGCACAAGTCGCAAGTGTGGAGCACACGATGAAGATCGAACTCATTATAGCAGTAATCTACTACGAGACTAGATTACTAAATCCTGCTCCACAGCAAGGCGCCCTAATAATTTCATAAATAATAGTAAATGTTACAATAAAGATTAGGTACAAAAGCATTACATGTTGTCAAACTCCAGCCCAAGTTGTCCCTCCCCCCCCCCCCCGTAACAAGAACAATCCTAACGAAATTTAGGAGAGTAAACTCTTCAATGTTTGACTATAACGTCACTTAAACTATATATATTTTTTTTTTCTTTCTTTATTGACCCACAACGAGCTGTACAACTGGTTTCATTATTCAAGTGGATACAAGAAATATCATGTATATTACGGCTCTACCCCAGGTATTGAGCATTCTACAAAAAAACACGGTCTAATGAATTATTTTGACACAAAAGTGTGACAATTTGATGTACACGGATTATATATACATATATTTAACATTTCCCTACCATGATTTGAAATCACGACCATGTGATTGGCAGGCGGCTCTCCAACTGAGCTAACCTTATATACCTTCGAATTAATTAATTAATTTATTTATTTATTATATATACAATAGAAAGGTTACAGTAATCATCTTCAGTCGGAATAGAAGTAGGAGTTTGACCCTGTTTTATGTTTAAATTATTAATTCAAATTAAAATATTTTAAAGTTTGTTTTTAGCATGTTCTTTTTAAAAAGATTTTATTTTCAAAGAATTGACATTGAGTTCGATTTTGATAGGATATTTGGGCTTTTTGTTTGCTAGAGCCAGAGTCAATAACAATAAAAACGAATAGGGACTGACATGGCAAGGAGCTTACCATTGCGTAATAATTAACAAGCTCGCCTCGTGGATCAGTTCGCGAGTTCCCCTACTGTGGCCTTGTGCCAGACTAAGCTATGCTTAGTAAATAAGATGATGAAACTATTTTTGCGCATCTAATTGCAACCAATTAGCAAAACAATTGTTAAATATCTCTTCTCTGTAGGGCACATCGACACGGAACATGCTCACTGTGTCTGTCTGTCTGTGTCTGTCTGTCTCTCTGTCTGTCTGTCTGTCTCTCTCTCTTTCTCTTTCTCTCTCTCTCTCTCTCTCTCTCACACACACACCCACACACTTTCTCTCATTTACGCGTATATTAACGTACTCAGTAACAAATACGATCCAAGACAAGCAATCGTTATAGTACAATGGTCAGTGAGTGATCTCACAAGTCGTTAATTAGGGTTTCCATATCTGAACAAAAGAGGACCTTACCGAAGACACCCTGTCCCAGCCAGACACACCTTTTGGTGCTATGTAAGCTTGAGGCAGCCGTGATGATTAATTTGGCGGGCTTTGGAAGAATTTTAAAAATTCCTTCCGAATGGAGATTTCGAGACCTAAGTAGAATGCATGTCCGGTGAAAGACCGCACCGTTAATGGCGAATTAAATCATCACTTGGGGCTTCACATGCCTGTGTGTGTGTTTGTGTATGTAAAGACACAGTACGGTTTGGCTTCGCGAACGAAAATTTGAGTGGATTTTCCACATCTGTTGCACGTCCTCAGGTGATCAGCTAGGTCTATGAGGGAAATGCAGGCTTTCCTGTTTCCGGTTGCAGGAGAAGGTTTGGATGACGGAGGGAGCTCCCGACTTGCGGCGCTGGCTTCTTTCCTCTGGTTCTGCTCTGCGGTTGGTTTCGGCACTGGAGATTAATAGGTAGACCTTGCATCACTTGCATACATTCCTTTCGGCTGCCTCTTTTGTCCACTGGCGGGGGTTAATGCCGCAGGAGATAAGAATATTTCAGGTAGTCCCCGTATCACTTCTGTGGGAACCCGCTTCTCCGCTAGCCATGGACTAGTTCTCCGAAAAGGAGGGTAGTTGGCAGCCGATGGTCATCCATGGCTGTTCTGAGGATCTCGTTGTTTGTGATGAAGTTGCCCCCAGCACACTCTGAGGGTGATGCAGAGGCAGTCCTGGTGGAAGCGCTCAAGAAGGCGTAAGTGTAACTGATATACGACCCAGGATTCGGCAATGTATAGGATGTTGGGCAATGCTATGGCTTTGTGTCCGTGGGGCTTTTGCTATCCCAGACACGCTTGTGCAGTCTACCAACGACTTGGTTTGCCGTAGCCAGTCTGTTTTCCCGATCCAGGCTGGCATCGGAGGATATGCCGAAGAGTTTTGTGGTCTTTGCAAAGCAGGACGTTATCTGCTAGAGGGCCGTTTCTGTGTGAGCAACTAGAGCCGCGTCATCAGCAAACAGGGGCTCTCTGACCAGCTATATCATAGTTTTGGTATGTGCTCGGAGTCACTTTGGATTGAACAGGTCGCCCTCACCCAGTGTGCGGATGTATACGTTGTAGTCCGGGGGCCAGCAGGGGCTACCGTGCACCCCACCCCCCATGATTCTACTTTTAGGGTACCAACATGTTCCTTAGGATGTTCTCTTTCAGGAAAAAGATGTTCCCAAGAAAAAAGTTGGGAAGAACTACCTCATTTGCATAAAACAAAATGGTCGCCAGCATACACCAACAAAACAGAATTTCACCCTAAAAGTAGAATCATGGGGGGAGGGTGCACGGTAGCCCCTGCTGGCCCCCGGACTATTGTCCCTGCCATGTAGCCTGATTCAGCAACGTGCTGGAGAATATTGAGAACAGGGTGGGGCTAGCACACAGCATTGCAAACACACGCGCCATTTATTACCACAGTATGTGAGTTTGATCCTCGTCAAATTGGGCGTCAAATCACTCCTTGGTTTGGAATCAGACAGCGCCGTTACGCCAATCACACCTCCTTAAGTGAAGCTTAGTAAATAAATATCAATCGCAGAAATATATTTGCTTCTATATATAAAATTATACATTATACCACATAATTATTATCAGAATTAATTAACAAATGAGAGAATTGATCAATTCAAACCAAAGAAAGGACCACTTGTAAGCTTTTATTTCTATTAGAAACCATCAACCAAAACCGTCAACGTAGGTTTCTTCAGTTTTTAAGTCGGTCTGGTTAGCTGGCTGGCTATGTATGTAAGTATCACGCGTACAGGCCGCACCAATAGACCTAGAGGGCTGAAAAATGAAACATTTACTGCTTATTATGTTTAGAAAAAAGTGTTTTGATTTTTTAACCCCCCTAAATAGATTTTTAGTGTGGGGTTCAATTTATGCTAAATTGATCCCTTAGTTTGTGTCCAGCAGCATTCAATTTTTTTAATTCGGACCTTTTTTAGTGACCACGACCCAACAAAAGGCAAGAGAAGTAATTATTCATTCACCCCCATGACCATTGTTACAGTAGTGAGTTCAATTCTCACTGGGTACCTCACACATGAGGACAGACTAAGCTAAAATTAGAAAACACCTATTTCTCTTCGGTGGTGGTATGGAATAAATACTCCGCTTTGATTTCGCGCAACTATAATTATGAAGATTTGGGGCGGCAAATTAGTAAATAATAATAATAAATAATACATAATAAATAAATAAATAAATGATGATGATGATGATGATGATGATGATGATGATGATGATGATGATGATGATGATGATGATGATGATGATGATGATGGTGGAGGATGGAGGATGGAGGATGTGTCCAATACATCTCTAAAATACGCTTTTCGGTCAGTCTGAAGAGAAAGGAACGGGGTATTTACCAGCTGCTAACTATAATGTCAAAAAGAGAATGTGTGACGTCATTAAAGACATCTATTCTAATCAATAGATGATGTATCAATCGTATTTTTTTACAGTGTTGCCAAGTATCGTTTGTTTTTAATAGCTAAAACTGTCTTCAAAATGGCTAAACTTTTCAATTTGCCGCTAACTTTATAGCTAACAGTGTTATACATACTCATTTAAAGACCACTTATCAAATAACATAACCATACACTAAGACACCAGAAGAAATTATTGATAAAATGTGCACTTACTTTAATTTAAACTTACTAACTGTTTTTTTTTTATTAGCCAGATTTTCGGAGGAAATATCCTTACCTCCCCCCCCCGCTACCACAATTAGTAATGCTACTACTACTTCGGTTAGAATCCCTTTAAAATCGGAAATCACTGATATGGACGTAAGGATGGTGGACGCATCGTTGAACTTATGGTTCCTGTTTTGTTATACTACTCTTAAATAACATATGTGTAACAGGGGGAGTATAAGACAAAATCAGTCAACCAAATTAATGATGATCTCAACTCAAGCAGGGTCAGGTAATCCTATTAGAATTGGTTCATATTACAGTAAAAACGCATATATATTAGCTGACTTACTTTGTTTATTTATCCGTGAAGACCTGAAATTAAATCAACAGATGTTTGTCGTATAGAAGCACTAAGACTTGTTTATATCACGGCGTTTTAAGCAGCAGCCTGCGCGTCTCGGGCAAAAAGCCATCGAATATCTTCTTAGCTCTTGGAATGCTCGTATCGGTTAATTATGATTGGCGCTCTAAATGTGACGTCACTCGTGTTTCTGATTGGTTGATTTTGGCTGACGTCATTTTGAAACTATTGATACGCACGATGACAAGCGAACTAATAAATACAGCTCTGGTGTACTTGGATCTTTTCTTTCTGCCGTCCTCAGCTAATTTATAACTGGTAGTTCTTTCGTTCTTTACGTCTCTCTAGGGAATTTCGGCTTACACAGACGAAAAAAAGGATGTAAACAAGAGACAGGCTTTTAGAAATATTCATTCAGACTACAAGTAGACACTCCTTAGTTTGAACCGAAACCAACAGGTATCTTATCTATTAGGTATGAACAAAATGGACACAAATTTCAGCGTGAAATCGACACTTGAGAAATTTTTAAAATCTGTCAAAAATCAGCATATTATTCGATTTTAATAAAATTTTCGATACTTATTTATTAAAGGGCGAATTTAAGAAAAAATAATTTTTCATTCCAAATTTCGGAGAAGAACAATTTTTTTTCATATGATTCCTACCCCACCTTTTATTAGTTTGATGATTTAGTTTGATTTATCTATTTTATATAATGATGCTTTCGTTGATTTTTTTTTACATATTTTAGAAATATATGCCTGGAAATACTAATTATGTTTACCTTTTTTTTAGAATAATATCCAGGAACTGCTGGAACAGAACTCTTACTTTGGTATTAACAAAACAGGAAAATTAAGTAAAATAATTTGGTACTAAAAAACATTTTTTCATTCAATATTATTTTAAAAAAATATTTTTCAGCATTTTTATCGATTTATACCGATATCTTATAAATTAGTGAAATGCATATTTTTTTATTCTTTCTATGTCTTGGTTCGACTGAAACTTATATACAAATATTATAACAAGGATGAATAATTAAATATAGTGAAATGATGACAAGATATTTACCGCCTGTATTTTTAACATATTTTATTCTGTTTTTTATTTATGTAAATTGACTGCTATTTCAAATTATGGGAGCTGCAGGCGATAATATGCCTTTTTTTGCACGGCGCAGTTGTCGTGCGTTTTAATCTTGTTTATTTTTCCACTTAAATATATGTCTACCATACATTTTTAAAAATCAGATGTCACTTACACGCTTGAAATCTTTTTGTATATACATACTATATATTATTGTGATAATTGTTTGTTTGAGGTTCGCAAATAAGGTGAGGTAACTAGTATAGACGCTGTACACGTGGAAATCGTAAAGCGTAAATTACGCAGTCAATTTGGTATAAACACAACACTTTTCATTGCATATTTACACGAGGTGTTTGTGTGGAGAAACACTGTCAGTAATGACAAAGACAAAATATTCAACCATTTTATGATATTACCTTCTACTGTATATTCGTCTTAGAGTTACAAATATGAAAATTACAAATACAAAAAAACAACAACCCTAAACACTAACCCATGTAAATAATTTTTCTGCTTTCATTTGTTCCGTAATGATATTTTATAATTTACAACGTCTTATACCTCATCCAAAACAATTACCTATTATTTTGCTTGTTAGTATGTACGGCCGTTACGCTTTTTAGCCTAGGATCAGAGTGTCGTATCTGTCCGTTTCCCGACTCTTCTGTGCTGGACAGTGGCGTATCTAGTTCTTAGAAAGTGAGGGGGCCACTCGGGGGCCGAGATTGTGTGTGGGGGTGCGGGCAAAACTCGAAATGCATGTGACGAGAAATATTCATTTTTATACTTCACCACGTTGATATACACAACTTTATACTTTACTAAATTGAATAAAATATTACCAAGTCAAACAATTTTCCTATAGTTGGGCGCTAATCAAACATTAAGCGTATGAAAATGGTGGGTCCAACCTAGGGGCCAGCCAAAATTCGGGGTGTGGGGGCATGGGCCCTCCCGTAGAATCGTCACTGGTGTTGGAATCAGTTATGATTTCTGACCGAGAAACCTACATAATAATATTAATCAGGAACTTGGGAAAAGGAGGGAGAGGCGGAGGGTGTAAAAGGGTTTGCAGGAGGTAAGTGTTAAGAAAGCTAAGGAAAAGCGAATAGAAAACCAGGTGAAAGGGGAAGAATATATATATACATACTGTGGGTACTTTCGTCTACATCACTTTAGCAAATATCAGTTTTGTCTAAATCACTTTGGTCTAAAATGACTTTGGTCTAAAATGACTTGTAAGGACAAAAGTGATTTTAGACCAAAGTGATTTAGACAAAACTGATATCTCCTAAAATTGTTCGACCCCCTTGGAATCTTTCATATTTTCTTGCATTACAACCTGTAATATAAATGAATTAAAAAAAAATGTATTGTACCATGATGCAGCCGTGTGTGCACCGCCAAGATACCGTTGTGGAAACTCCAGTACTTGACGAGACTTCAGTCGTTCGTTCTTCGGGTCGCAGCTGCAAAAATGGGAAGACGGGTCATCTCGAAAGATAACGAGGCAATGCGAAAAATAGGGGTTTTTAGCAATTCGATTTATTCGCAGTTTTTGGGGAGACTGCCCGATAAAATGAGAAGAACAAAGCGAACCACTATTTCCTACATCCAACCCTCGCACCCACCCCCATCTTATCTTCAGTCACCCGTCTTCATCGTGCCGTGGTCAACTGCTACTGAGTGTAGTAGTCCCAAGTAGTCCTAGCCATTCCACGTCTGTCATGCCCGGCTTCGCCCTGCCAACTGAATCTCCCTCCAAAATAACTTTCCCCTTCCTCTGCCCATAGCTACCCTCATTCCCTGGTGACCTACATTCCGTGGAAGACCTCTTAAAACTGAAACTGTCTTGGAGACACTATACTAACATGCAAAAATGCTCTATTTCTTACATGCCCTCCGCACTACTTTGCTACATTATGCTGTGGACCTACACAAAATAGTCGACATTTTTTTTTAAAAATCCATTTTCATTACAGTGCAATAATGCAAGAAAATATGAAAAATTCCAAGGGGGTCGAATACTTTTGCTTGCCACTCTATATAGTGAGGGTGAAAGGTTGGAGACGAAAGAAGGACAGAGACATGTTTGCTGGCTGGATATCAAGAGACAATGAGGAAAGATTGAAAGGCAGGTAGGGTTGGAAAGACGTAACACTTGCGACACATTAACATTCTCTATGGAGAGATAGAGCAAAAGAAAGATAAGAGAGAGGATGTAGTAGAGAACATTTGGGCATTCCGTATTCTTTTTTTTTTCACATATGAAACTAATCCATGTTTGTATAACATTTGGATAAAAACATGGACGGGTTACGAAGATTGGGAGGGATAAGGGAGAGAATGAAAATATATCAGGCAAAGAGCAGAGGCATGAGATAATGGGTAATCTTAGTTGTTAACACCCGTAAAATTTCCATGGGTCTAGCTAGTGAGCGGGTTACGGTACTTTCGTCTACATCACTTTAGCAAATATCAGTTTTGTCTAAATCACTTTGGTCTAAAATCACTTTTGTCCCCACAATATCTCCAAAAGTTCTCAATGAATTTCAATGACATTTTGCCATTGGCTAAGGAAGAATTGATGAAATTTCGGTGTGGGTCCAAGGATCTTTTTTTCGATTGAGAGGGAAAAGATTCCAGGATCCGTCCCAAAATTTAATAAAAGGAATATCTCTCAATCGAAAAGAATGCCTGGATCCACCCCAAAATGTATTCAATTCTTCCTTAGCCCATGGCCAACCATTCGACAAAATGTCATTGAAATTCACTGATAACTTTTGGAGATATTGTTGGAACAAAAGCGATTTTAGACAAAACCGATATTTGCTAAAGTGATGTAGACGAAAGTGCTGTACCCCCTAGTGAGCATAATTTATTAATGGGACCGATAGTTATAGAGCTATCACACCAACTTAAAAGCTATAGACACAATTGTGATTCAAATTGTAATCACCGCTACCCATAACACTGGTTTATTGCTGGGTTTATGTTATCTAGAAGGATACGTCTTATTGGTGCGCTGTTTTATCAGCTCGGTTTCTTTGTGGACAGCCTTCGTATATATATTCTAACCAACCACAACCAACCAGTTTTCGCTGTGCTTAACCTTCTTTGGATTCAATAGGCCTTTATATAAAGGGTGCCAATATTAACAGATAAAAGTTAGTTCTGCTAAGAACAATTCACAACCACACATATATCTACTTGACTATTTCTCACTAGGGGCCAGCAGGGCCTACAATGCACCCCCAGGACCCTATGAGTAGGGTACCAAAATGTTCATTAGGGTGTCCTCTTTCAGAAAAAAGATGTTCCCGAGAAAGGGATAAAACAAAATGGCCAGAACAATCACGAGCACCGGGTGCGTCGTGCTGACATCGGTCGATGACACTAGTGTGAACAATTTACATTCATATAGAGATAATGAACTTATTTGTTATTAAATGTTTTAAGGTCTGGGTCTCAGCAAAAGGTACACTTCGTTTGTTTTTGTTTTTTTAAGTCCTGCTGACATTAAATGACCCGTGTGTACCTTTTGCGGATGGTCTTCGAAAAGACAACGTATAAATGGAAATGGACCCACTTAAACATTAACGAAACTGAGTACGTTAGAGAAAGCACTCGGAGGACGCATACCCCGCCAACGCAATTGTTGCCAAAATGTACGCCTAAAATGTAATCACTTCTTCCATGGCCCATTGAGAATTTTGGGAGGTATCGTGTGGACAGACATGCAATTTTGGTGAACATATAACTACAACGTAGGGTAGGTATTTATGCATGGATCCACCCAAACATTTCATCACTTCTTTTGTAGTCCACCTTTCCACAAAATGTTATTGAAATTCATTGAGAACCTTTTGAGATATCGTGTGGTCAGTCATGAGTGTATACATAAATGTGTGAAAAAAAAACGGAAGAATATATCTCAATCAAAAAAGAATTCCTGGATCCGCCTCCAAATTTAATCACTTCCATTATGCGGTATGTCGGCTCTTATTCATTAAGTAAGGGGGAAAAAACGTCTACTACCCTACGATCAAAATGTTTTTAAATTCTTTGACCCCGCCCCCAAATAGTTTTTTAGTGGGGTTTCAAGTTACAATGTAAGTTTATGATAGATTGGCTCCTTAGTGTGTCCGGCAGCGTTCATGCTATTTTTTTTTTTAAATTTCAGACATTTTTAGTGATCACTGCCCATAAAAGGCGAGAGAAGTGACTTATTCATCGATCACCCTCTTTTCAAATGTTTTAATTGATCACCCCCCAACAAGACATTCTGCCAAAAGATGTTGGTCACGTTACGATTTCTATTAAATGACTAACCAGAGCTGCTTCATTTTTGTTTTGATTTGTTTGGAAATGATAGCTAAATACAAAAATAGAGAGGGCCCCCAAGAAATGTTATGCACTGGGCACCCATCAATTTTAAATTCGGCCCCGCTGATGTCCATAATATACCCGAGCTCGGAGATGTCTTCATGAGAGTTTAATAACAACACCATCAGGGGAGAAATTATGTAAGACGTATGAGACTAAATTTTAATTAAAACAAACAAGAAAGGAACAAAACTGAAGCTATTCGAGCTGAAGAGATATTAGAGACAGTCAACATAGGTTTCTTCAGTCTTTAAGTTGGTCTGGCTGGATGGCTAGGTATCGCGCGTGCAGGCCGCACCAATGGAGTTAGAGGGCTGAAAATCTAAACATTTACTCTTTATTAGAGAAAAAATAGAAAATAACGTTATTTATGCCCTCACCCAATATAGTTTTTTTTTAGTGGGGGGGATTCGATTTGCAATGTAAGTTCATGCGAAATTGGTTCCTATAGGTTTCTTCAGTTTTTAAGCTGATCTGGCTGGATGGCTATGTATCGCGCGTACAGACCGCACCAATGGAGCTAAAATTCCTGGATCCGAATACATTTACCTTCCCAGCTTGGTTGGCAGAGATAATCAGCTTTGAGGTCAAAGAAATAGATTAGAGAAAAGCCGTTCTTCTGTTTCTTATCTATTCAAATCCCAATTCTTTTTCGATGACTAACCAGCAATATCATAGGCTAGTAGTCGTTTTTCCCCCTTCCTTAATAAATAAGAGCCGACAAATCGCACAATGAAAACGATTCAATTTTGAGGCGGATCCAGGAATTCTTTTTTGATTGAGAGATATTTTTCTGTTTTTTCTTTCGTATATTTATGTATGCGCTCATGACTGTCCACACGATATCTCCAAAAGTTCTCAATGAATTTCAATAACATTTTTTTTTTGTGGAAGGGCGGACAATTGGCTACAAAAAAAGTGCTTACATTTTGGGTCGGATCCATGCATAATTACCTACCCTACGTCATAGTTATATGTCCGCACCACATAAAATCGCCAAAAGTTCATATCTGTCCACACGATATCTCCAAACGTTTTCAATGAATTTCAAATAATAGTCCGGGGGCCAGCAGGTGCTACCGTGCACCCCCCCCCATGATTCTACTTCTAGGGTACCAAAATGTTCCTTAGGATGTTCTCATTCAGAAAAAAGTTACCAATTTGTATCTGTTGGGATTAAAAAGTCACAGTCCAAAACAGACGAGATATGAAATTCTGTTTTGTTGGTGTATGCTGGCGACCATTTTGTTTTATGCAAATGAGGTAGTTATTCCCAACTTTTTTCTTGGGAACATCTTTTTTTCTGTTGGCCCCCGGACTATTAATTGAAATTCGTTGAAAACTTTTGGAGATATCGTGTGGACAGATATGAACTTT
>VCCN01000158.1:6988825-6999010 GCA_006491835.1 Architeuthis dux | reverse complement strand
AAAGCAAAGTTTGAAGGGAATAATTGACATTTTCGATACTTTACAGACATAATCACTCTGGAAAAAAGACTTATTATCCAGGAACAAAAACAAAAGTTACACAATGTAATCATTATACGGTCTTTCGATTTTACCGCGAAAGTCTATTTTCAATATTATATACCGCGAAAGTTAGCACAGTTAGCCGCAGTCAAGCCCAGAAATAAACAATTCATAAGTTTTACTTAATAATAGTCCCAAAGCACAAGTGTAGTGATGATGGCATTTCAGGTATACAAAAAGATGTGAAGTGATTCCTTTAGGTGAATAGGTGAAAGTTCTCGACTTGATTAGGAAAGAAAGAATCGTATTCTGAGGTTGCTATGATATGATCAATGTGAAACCGAATCCTCTATCAGTCACATAACCTTTATTACAGTTATTGTTGTTAATCTCCTATTGTGACCAATTTATAACTTGAACTTTATCATGGGTATGTATGGGAAAACACAGCATATATAGGGCCCGGTACTATCCACGGTATCAGGCTTTGGGTCTTGGGACACATCCTCTGCGGATAAGGGAGGCACTGTTCTAATAGCCCTTTTCTCTTTTCTATCAGTTACACTTGCATTAATTAACAATCCCTTTTTTTCGTGATTTTCAATGCACAGCATACAGCTTGAGTGTCGAAACTGGTCAAACAAATTTTAGGTAAAAAACAAATTCACAAAATGTGATGCAGAAATATTTAATGCAGAAAATGACTAAAATTAGGTAAGGTGGGTAGCGATAAAGTCAATGGACAGCGATAATTGAAGCTGTGGACTTGCCTGCGTATACTGGGTTCAAATGCAGCCAGTGCCAAAATACAACTGTGATTACTGTTTCGTTTCCCCCTACCATCAGAATTTGTTGTGTCATTATTATTATATATAATCATTAGAGCGAAAGAAAGTTTCGAAAATTGAATCTCTTCTTTGCGGCATTGATGTTGTCGTTTGGTCCATTCTTCAACCTTCGTTAGGTGTATAATCCGAGAAAAGCTTTCTTTCTCCAGGAGAACACTGGAGAGAAAGGTTTGCTTCTTTTCTCGGAGTTTACATTTTAGATGAGGGCTTCTTCTTCTTCAGCTGAAACGTTGTATTGACATCATCAAGGACGCGAAGAAGAGACTCAATTGTCCGAGCAAGATTTGGAATATTAATAATTCTTCTCAAAGTGACAACAGCTTTGACGTATTTGTCAATAATATCCTACCTGTATTATTATCAGTTACATGAATAGCAAGTTGTAAATAAAAGCATAATCATAACGAATGTAGCTTTCGTGGAAGAAAACTTAAAAAGTGGTAAGTCTGGACAAAAGAACAGGAACAAAAACAAAAGTTACACAATATAATCATTATACGGGTTTTCGATCTTAAATATAGAAAATATATCGCGAAAATCTATTTTTAATATTATATCTAGCAAATATACTATTTACTAAAGTGCACAGTATATTTTATGAATGAATCTCAGAATGTATATCCGTGACAGACTCGTGTCACTGGTAAAAACAATAGACGGTCATAATAACAATGATAGTATCTAACACATGTTTAGTACAAACACGGAAGCAACATGTTTTTCTTCATCAGATAACACTTTATCGCAACTTTTACAGAGAGGTTATGTCAAAACAGTAATCTAACAATTACAAGTCTGGATGCTGCAGGGTCAAACTCCACTCTTACTTCTATTCCAACTGAAGATGATTACTGCAACTTTTGTATTGTAAACAAATTCGTAAATATATAAGACTTGTCAGTTTGGCTCAGTTGGTAAGAGAGCCGCATAGCAATCACTAGGTCGTGATTTCAGATCACGATAGGGAAATGTTAATTGTATATATCTGTTTGGTTTAGCGTGACAGGATAGACAAATATTGAAGAGTTTACTCCCCTAAATTTGATGAGGATTGTTCTTGTTCTTGTTACGGGAAGCAAATAAAGTCAACTCCATCTTGGCCTCAATTAATTTGTAAAGAGAATAACATCATTAGCTTAATACCGCTGATTTTATGAACACAAAACAGGACCATTGCGAGAAAGACGACGCCAAGAACGTATGTTGTTTATACGAGGTATGTCCGGAAAGTACTCCGCCATTTAATATTAACAAGAAAATATCTAACCATGGGCAATTGTGCCTTAGTCCCCTTCAAAGTAATTTTCTTGGGAACTCACACATTTATCACAGCGTTCCTTCCACTTTTCAAAACAGTATGATAAGTCCTCTCTTGGAATCGCCATCAGCTGCACCGCCACGCTCTCCTTAATCTCGCACACAGTCCGTAATCTCTTTGGAAAAAAAGCCAGACGTCGCAGGGAGCCAAAATATGGACTTAACAAAAATGAAGAATGTCTGACTCGGTCATTATGAATGCGTCGGTCATACGGTACACAAGCTCACTCAATGGCGCCTCACTGCCGACTGAGTAACCCCACAGGAGAGTGTCTGTTCATGCATACGCTGTATACGCGGTATTGGTTCAAAATGGGCTACTTATAGATTGGGTGCCGACACTTGCCCAAACAAATTTTAAATTAAAAAATTGCAAAAAAGAATATATATATATATAAGATAATTAAAAAGACACTTATTAGTTGAGAACCTATACTTGCCCGTCGCCGGTGTCAACGACTGCTAAACTAGCGGCCCAAATCGTAAATGTGAATAAAGCTCAGCGGGAGAGTGGTAGAGTATTGGGTAGCAAGCAATTAATGCTAAATGGGGAATTTAATTGTACAATTCAATTTATGAACACAAAACAGGACCTTTGCCAGAAAGACGTTTTTAGCAATATGAAAAACCGAAGCCTTGACTACATATCCCGGGTTCGAATGCAGTCAGCGCAAAAATCCAATCGTGATTATTGTTTCCTTTTCCCCTACTGTCAGCATGTGTCACTGACTATGTAATCAACAGAGTGAATACACGTTTTGATGTATTTATTAGATAAACTCTATCCGTGATATCACATGTATTATATGTGTATCATACGATATCTGCGCTACTCTTTTTCTCACGACCCCGAAAAGCTTGGGAGAGCGGTTTACCAACGTGCTCACACACCCACTTTCTCCTTCGCATGTCAGAAACAAAACATCTTTGTCAAGATTTATAGCAATGGGGGAGAACGCCAGGATGTTGATTCATACCTTTCCCAGTTTCCCAGGTATTAGTGTTGCATGAACATAAGCAGTCTCAGCTAAGATTCGAACTCGGTATGCCGATTCTGTTGTGCGTGCTGGTAACGGATATGTTACTGATACTTTTACCAAAATGCATCAACATTCAGGACACAGACTTTATAGTCCAGGAGCATAAGGTCTAAACATTAAAATGTATTTAAACAAGCTGATCTTTGCAGGATAGATGCAACATGACATCAGAAACACTATACTAAAATCCCCCTGGAATCCCAATGGTGCTTCTCGAGAGATCCAACATGGCGTTCAAGATGGTCGCCTTATTTAAACAAAATATTGAAATAGTCATAAAATTGCAACCAAACCTGATATGAATATGGTTTTGGGGTCTATTTCTGTTTCAGAGGTTGAAATATTGATTAAATCCCACCCTGATGTGATATTCTTGCAGGATAGGGTCACAAATTCAATATGGTTCTCAAGATGGCTGTCGTATCTGGTAGTGCAAAAACTTTAGTATAAATACTATAGTCAGCATAAGATTAATCCTAATAAGCTGATTTCTTTCGTCCATGATAGCTATTGATTTATAGAATAACATAATAGAAATCCCCTAAAATCCCAGTGGATCTTCTTGAGATATTTACCAAAGAATTGAGATGACTGCAGTGCGCGCCATAAATTGGAGCATCATGACTGCAGCAACCAAGCTTCTAGGGTAAGTTTCGGGAAATATCAACTCAAATTAAATTTTATTGCATTCAAACTGACAGTCTAGGAGTTATTCTCACAATATATTCAAAGGAGTGTATGTTCTAGCATAACCAGGGCACACTGGTGACATCACTGCTGTGAAACACAGCATGGAGCTCTGTATTAGTTCCCATTGTTTTCTGTTGAGGTTGTATTCTATGCCCCAAATTCTGTGCCTGAATTGACAGGATGTGACAACGTGGGTAGAGGCGAGCCAAGGGTAGCGGGGCTGACGACCTAAGTGATGTAAGATGAACGATCGGGTAAGATGTAGGCTACCATAACTGAATCCTGTTGTATCCCATACAGCACCAGTGCGTAGTAATGGTTCAGGTGATAAAAGCATAAACCATCGGCCTGTCCCATAATATATTGTTGATCTTGCTAGAAATTGTCCGTATTCCTGCTTTTTGTCATATATTTATTCTTTAACCTATTTCTAGTTGGAAATGTTATATCATTGATCATAAGTTTGTCATATTCTAGAGTTTGTCCCGTGGGATAAAACTAGAATGGCAACTGATATATGTATCCTCTGTGATGAAGATGTTTCCTCATCAACTCAGGTATCAATTACAAGGTCTGTCAACTCTTAGAAGTGCAGGAAATATTATACCCGGAAGGCAAGTAAAACTAGTTTCAAGAGGAAACGGGAATAAGAGAGTTGCTCTACCTCCAAGGGAAGCACATTATGATCAGTTACACTTCCATTCAACACCAAAGATTGCATATTCTGTTAAAAAAACATAATGTTATAAAAAGACAGATGAAAGAAATGATAAGTGGGGCATAGAATTAAAAATGAGAATTCAGGTGGCTCAATTAGTGGCAGAAGAGGGAAAATGTGCCCAGTTGTTTTGCAATCTTGAAAAGGGTTTGAATATCACAAAGTCTAACAATGCCAGGTCAATTGATTTACACAAAGCCAGAGCATTTGAAGTATTATGTCAATATCTGCAAAATAACAGAGAATGCCAGTATTCATCACAAGAAATCACTTCTCTGCAAAATAACTCTCTTTCAGGAGAAGAGGGTTATGGTTTTCTACAGCTTAAAACAAACAAGAAGACTACTTTGCAGACAATCTTATTTTAACTGGAAAGCAAGGGAAAGGATTTGTATTTAGTATTTGTGATACTATTGCGTGATACATCTTATAATCAAAAGAATTTTCTATCAAAATGGGAATCAGTTCAAACACATGATCATAAATCCTCCATTATTGGAATGGCTGCTTCTATTATTCGAGATGATATCAGAACCAAAGTAACCTGATCAGAATACACAAATATTACTGATCTCAGTGAGAGCGATGCAATGGTTCCAGAATTATTGCCGCGTCTATTGCAAGGTGTTATCAAAGGATCAGCTGATGCCCCCCGCTCCAGCGATGATCGGAAAATAACAGCAATTGCACATATTATTACATCAGCGTACGAAACAAGATCATTCATTTCTCCAAATTTACTCTCCTTCGCCACATATGTCCATAAAAAGTATGCATCATGTGAGCTCATAGATATACTCATTAGTTTGTAATTCTTTGACAGTTATAAATAAATACAAAGATTAAACAATTCTTTTTGGGAGTGGATCAGAACCATCTTTCACTTTATTTGCCTCTCCACGTGGGAAAATCTGACACAAGGTTTTTTTTTAGGGTGGTATCCTACACGCGAACGTGCAGACAGAGAGGGTGGGCCCCCAAGTCCCCGCGGCTGATTGAGGCAAGCTGGTCGGTGGTCACAGGACGAATCCTGAGCATGCTGGTCAAAGATCCCGGGACAAATCCCAGACAGGTGTGATCAACTTCGATATCCTGTGCAACTTCTCCCAGGACGAATCCTTAGCATGCGACAAGGACCCCGGGACGTATCCTGGGCCGTGTTTCTCCGAACTTCGAAGCCATGAAGGTTTCGAAGAACAGATATTACACTTTGATCCTAGCCAAAAGGCCGAACAACCCATGGTTTTATGCAGGCAGCTGTAGGGAGGGGGGCTATGAGAAAAGCAGGATAGTTATCCTTCGTTTTATTAAACTAGATCCATCGAATCTCAGCACAATTTACTCTGCACTATCTTTTGTACAGTCGCTTTCTGAGGAGCATTATCTTGGATGATGTCTTGTCATTTTTGTCCAACCACTATATATAAAGGCTACAAAGATAGTTGAGTCTTCATCAAATCTCAGTAAAATATTTGTTATGGCAGTGTTCTGAATTTCATTGCTGTTGCTGCAAAACAGGTTGTCTGAATTGTTGTGGTTCCCAAAAAGCTGGATTACATTATTCACCGATGTGTAGCCATTGTAATGGCCAGACATGTTAGAATATTTACCCAATTGTTACTGATGAAGATGTGGGAATTAATGGCGTTTTCACTGTGGTATGCTCCTTAAAACCTAATATAATTCATTTTATCAAATTTCCTATTTTCTCAACAGTATGTGTATACCAAAATCATCATGTTGTCTTTTTATGACGGAAATTCTAAAAAATGTGGTTACTACTTATGGCCATTTCAGGAGTCTTATCTGGTTTTGGAGACTAATAATGAAAATGACCCCAATATAATGGGTTGAAATCGATTGCCCAACCATTGAAACATAGCAATTTACTTCAAAATCAACTTTCTATCAGTTCTGGTTGCAAAGTTATGACTTTTCTTACTATTTTGCACAGATATGGCAGCCATCTTGGGAGCCATGTAGAATTTGTGACCCTATCCTGCAAAAATATCACATCACGGTGGGTGTTAATAAATTTGTCAACCTCTAAAACAGAAATAGACCCCAAAACCATATTCATATCAGGTTTGGTTGCAATTTTATGACTATTTCAATATTTTGTCTAAATAAGGCGGCCATATTGAACGCCATGTTGGATTTCTCGAGAAGCTCCATTGGGATTCCCGTTCTTGGACTATTACCTGTATGCATGATGTTTCTTCTTTAAAAGTCGATGGCTTATTAGCAGAAAATGATCATTCAATGTCGGCATTTTGTCAAACTAAAACCCAAGTTGAAGTTGGCTTTGTTTTCCCCCGTATCAAGAACAATCCACGCCAAATTTATAGGGGAGTAAACTTTCCGCCGTGTGTGTGTCTATCATGCCACGTTAAACCAAACCTTTATATACAATTAACAATTCCCTACCGCGATTTGCAATCAAGACCAAGTGATTACCAACTAAGCCAAACTGACAAGTTTTATATATCGACGAATTTATTTATTATATATACAATACAAAAGTTGCAGTAATCATCTTTAGTCGGAATTGAACTAGGAGTGGAGTTTGATCCTGCCAGGTTTGTTTGCTTTATAACCCTTAAAGATAACAAAACCCCCAGAGGTTCTAGAAACCAGCATGTTGTTTGAGGTTAAAGAGGCGATATACCCGTTAAGCGTTAAACCACAAGTGATCTAATCAACATACGAGTTGTTATCATAGTGGAATGGTGTAGTTTCTTTCTTTCTTTCTTCCTTTCTTCCTTCCTTCCTTTTTTGTGTATTTGTAGCTACAGACATTGCTCCAATTTATTAGTATTTACAATAATGATAATAATTCAAATGGTTCTTCGGACGATTGAACTCCTTCTTGTTGTATTCAAGTGTAAAATCCGAGAGTGATGGGGTAAACAGAATCTTTAAATATTTTTAAAGGGGGTAACCCTTATAACGCTGAGCCTGGGTGTTTCTGTGTCTTTGTCTTGTCGAGTTTGGATCTGTTGAGCAGCGGAAGCCACATCAGGTTGGACTCCGCGTAATCAAGTCTGACCTTGGGGGTTACAACACAAACAACAACAACGAGGAGTTCACTCGTCCGAAGAACCATTTGAATGTTAATGACCCTTCTCAAAACTATAGAAAATGATAATAATTGTTAGAGGACAAGAACGTTGAAGGTAATAATGAAGATATACAATTAATGATATTGTAATAATAACTATACAATGCAAATCACAGTATACTAGAAGAATGCGTAGAAAAATGTTGTAGCTCCAAAGTGACTACTCAACACCGGATGGTCTCCCACATTCCCTACCATTAGATTATCCTATAAGTTCAACTTTTAGTATCGTAATACTTGTTACTGCTATTTACTAAACTTAGCTTAGTGACTGTTTGATTGCATTGGTGTGGTCCACTTTGAATTCTTCCCAGTCGATGTTACGAGTAAACGATTGCAGCAGACATCTGTGGGCATCTGTCAATTTTTTCACCCGCTGCTATGATGTCATAATAGAATGTCCGAGGTCCACATTTTTGTATTTAAAAAAGCCAAAAATGTTTAAACGCTGCTTTGAAGAAAAAGAGGTTCAGTTTGATCAGTCACAAAAGTGTAGTGTCTCATCATGATAATGCACGGTCCCATACAATAAAGATTATATCTGGACTAGTTCTTAAAAGACATGAAGAGGTAGAAACTACCCTCTCTACATTCTTTTCCTCCAAACCAAAAGACTTTCTTTTTTTTTTTATAAAAACGGTATTATGAAGTTTGTTAATCATTGGAAGGTGATTATTGACATAGACGTACGAGACAAATATGTTCAATTTCGAGCAAATCAATGTAATTCGGGAAAAACCGTGTAACATTCCAGGCAAATCAGGCTTTTTGTCCGCCTAAACGAAAGAAGTTCTCATCCGCCCATGGTGAGTTATAAGGATGGAAGCAATGCTAATGAATAAATTCTAAGTAAACATGAAGTTTGGATATTTTTTCTGGCCTTAAATTCGAATATTGGAATGACTTGATATTATTGTTTTAAATTATTGTTTTGAACAAATTTGACTAGAACAAGTTATTTGGCGTTCAGGGGTGGGCGGAGAGGATTGAAATCAGCGAATATGACGTTTTGTTGATACTATTCTATTAGTTTGGTATACATGAAATGTTGTTTTTAGATGCGTCCAAACGCATCTCAATAAGACACTTGTTGACGGTCTGTCGGTCGGTTATGATTACGTTAAACAACAGAAAGAGGAAGGAGGGAAGAGGCGTGATGTCATTAAGAGCTGTGATGGCGTTAAAAGCACATCTGTGCACTACTATCACGGATGGTGGGCGCATCTTTGAAAAATAGAGAATAATACTAAAAGTGTAGTTACATTCTTTGTTCAGATTCAATGTAAATAAAGATATAATTCGTTATTATTGGAGTTTTTGAACCCTTAAGAGCATGAAGACTAGTTTTCAAGTACGATTTCAAATTAGGACATAATGCGGCTCAAGCTGTTGATAACGCCAGCAAAACATTTAGAGTGAACACTACCACAATGCAAACTGTTCAGTGTTGGTTCAATAGGTTTAGGTCTGGAAACATGGATACCAATTATAAACTTCGAGTGAGGCCCGAATCCGTTTTTAATAATTATGAACAGCAGTGGCCAACGAACAACGAAAAACGGTTCGAGCACTTTCCGGTGACTTTACAACTTCATCAGCGTCCATATCCCATCATCTCAAGGTAATAGGAAAGGTTAAAAAGTTGGGAAAATTGGTCCCACGCGAACTAAATGAAATGCCACATGACAGTACCAGTCCCCACACCTCTTAGTTGACTGTATCTAATGTTAGAGAATTTGGGATGTGAAGTCTTGCAGCATCCTCGATATTCATCTGACATCTTCCCTACAGATTATCATCTTTTCAAGCATTTCGAACTTCATATCCGTAATAAAAGTTTCAACAATATGGAAGCCATAATTCGTGCTTTTACAGAATTTGTGACCACTGAACCTAAATAATTTTATAGAGATGGCATATTACCATTAGGAGGTCGTTAGAAAAATGGGTCAAACAGGCCATATTTTGATTAAATATTTACCGTTGTTTATATCATCCTTCATTTTATCATTTAAAAAAAAACAACACATTTAATGTGTAACAGCCCAATACACCTCGATACCAGCTGTGCCCACCGCAAACTAACACCTGTTACCAAATTGTGTAGAGATAAGTGTACCACTTCAGATTGAGCACAAGGAAACATTCCGGAGCCACTCCTTGAAATCCGGACGTGGCGGGTGCAAGAAATTCGCTTTTGTGAGTAAACAAAAGGCTTGCGTCGAATGACAGACTCAAACAAAAGAGAAAATCTGATACTTATGGCCAGAACGTTGAAATACAAAACAATGAGGAGATGAATCAATTCTGAGTGTTGGCGGCGGTCGGCGACTCAATATTATTTCATTTATTTGGTCAACACAACTTTTACTTAACTCGTTCCATCATCACAAAAGTGATTATCTATTA
>VCCN01000158.1:6904362-6915731 GCA_006491835.1 Architeuthis dux | reverse complement strand
TCTGGTTCGACGCAGCTAGTTCAGACACATTGGGTTTTAAATTAGTTATCTTTAACCGCAAATTACCTCCGTTGGTTATATCCAGCCTACTTCTACTTTGATGATACCTCAAGCCTTGTTTGCCGTGATGCCGATATCGCATCGTAGCATCATTGTCATTTTGTAACTCTATTAAATCTTCCTGCACGTCGTCTTCGCAATAGACTACTTGGACTTCAAACGGGTTGCTATATCAAGCTGGAACAACGTAATAATATCTTGGAATCGCCATGCAATGATTGCAAATAGTCACGATAGGTAATTATATTCTCATCAATCAATTCATCTTTCAAGCTATCCAATAATTGAAATTGGTGGAGCAGACGTCTAGAAATGTTCACCTTATGTAGCGCCAAGAAACTAATGCAGTGATGGACGCCTTACAGTTGACAAGCGTTTTTTGCTCTATTTGCAATAATGTATCAAGATCATTAAGTTTTGTGAATACGTCGCCAAGGGGAAAGATATCACGTTTTGCAGCTATCGGAGAAGCGGATAGTGGAGTGTTTTGAAAAGATTCTATGATTGTATCATACATTTCGACAAAACGAACAACACAGTTGCGTTTTGACAACCATCGCACTTCAGTATGGTAGAAAAGCCTCACATAGTCATCATCAAGAAACAGTTGAGGAAAAATTCGATCAGACAAAGAATTCGATTTTAGTTTGTTCACCGTCTTTATAACTAACTGAAGTAAATCATTGAGCCTGTCGTTGATATTTTTGCCTCTAAATGCTCTCGGTGAGCCACGTAGTGAACTGTTAAAACAGGAGGCAAAATTTCAAGTTTCATGACAGACGAGAAACCATAACAGGTGTTCCATCAGATGCGCAGGCAACAATATTGGTCAATGGGATATTATTCTCATTAAAAAAAATAGCTTCAATAATTGTAAGATAGACGTACCTTTTGAATCAAGCAGCAATTGATCAAAAGCAGCAACAAAAAGCGAAAAACGTTGCGAAATGCGATTATATGTTTTCATATATAAATTAGATATCAGCTGTTTGTCCCATAATTGAATGATTCTCCCTGTTCGCTTTTTGTTGCTGTTTTTGTCCTAAAAATAGAGTCAGGGTGGGTTTGAATCTTAATAATAACCATTTTTCTGAATCTCTCGTGTCAGAATTGTATGGGGAAATGTTTTCATTTGTCTCTGTATATTGTTTACTTCAAAGGTTATGCGACTTTCTATCTTTGGGCGTCCAGGTTCGAGTTCATATTCGAGGTAAATCATGGTTAAAAGTGAAACCCGCGGGACATTATTTCAGCCTGGGAACATGCAGAACCATAAAATAGGCACTGCAAAGATTAAGAAAAAGCAGGTGGCGAAACAGAATCAATGTTGAAAATTACAGCACACCCGCAGGCCAAGTTGGAACATTTCAAGTAGGGAGAGAACAGGTTTCAACAAAGATTTGAGTGGGAGACCAAGAATATTGCGGGAGTATTACGCAAAACGGCGTTTCTGCAAAGGGTCGTGAGGTTGATGCAGATTATAGCAACCCAAATTGTGTCGCCTTAAATATGTCCATAATAGATCCTTGGTAGTGGTCGACTGGTCAGTGACCGACTGCATTTTCATTTAGGTGGTTTATATTAAGTTGTTCAGAAAATAATGGCCGATTCTAGATACCAACTTTTAGACGTGTCCTACAACATTACTATAGTATGGTGTACCGATATATATAGCTCGTTTTAATGATTAAAATGTGCTTTCATTTTTAGAGTTATCTGTACACGCTGTAGACCCTTAAAACCGAAGATGAAAAAAGAAGAGTTGTGTATAATCCCCTTGCACGAGAATAAACTTGGTCACAGTGCGTCTCAAACAGCTTCCAATATTAACATAGCATTGGGGGTGAAGGAACCACCATCGATAGTACAGTGTGGTATTGGTTTAAAACAGAGATCGGTAACCTTTTTGCTTCTGCGGGCCAGATCTTGTATGATTGGGAGGATGACAGGCCAGATAAATCCCATAAAAAGCTTTAAATATGGGAATTATGCATTTAAATACATCTAATTATAGTTTGCCTCAAATCAATGAATAACGCATACTAGAAAATCATTTGTTCTTAACCAAGGATGCCAGTTAGTAATCAACGAACACAATTTAGTCGCAATTTATTGCAATGAAGGCATCTTTTGAACCTATTAAAAAGACACAAAGAATCTGTAAAACATAGTGCATAGTATCCCAATATTTGCTCGCGGGCAGGTCAAAATCGCTTCGCGGGCCGTAGGTTGCCTACCCCTGGTTTAAAAGGTTTCCTCGTGGAGATTTGAGTCTTGAAGATCAAGAGGACAGGGAACGCCCATCTGCAGTTGAAAATAAACAACTGAAGAGAAATGTCAGAGATACAGGATGTTGACAGTGTGACAATATTGGACCATTTAAAGGCAAATTGGTGGATTGAAAAGGCTCGATAAGTGGGTTTCCACATGAACTCAACGTAAACCACTAACAACAAAAACGGTCATTATTTTCCTAACAACTTAATATTTTAAAGCGAGTGGTAATGGAGTGCACCTGAATTAGAACAGTGGCCAAACTGAAAAAACGAAAAATTAATTAGAATTTTAATCTTAATTTATGTTGGCTACAATTATAAAAGTGTTATTTTAATTTACGATAACCGCTATCAGAAATTCGGGTTCATGACAAAAACCCCACCGGACAAAATCCCCATAGGACAAGAAAAATATAGATTTCCAAGGAAAAGGAATGTCGAATATAAATAAAAAGTAAGTTTTATCTTTATTTAAAATGATGGAAGAACTTGTGCTGTATTTTGACATTAGTTTTGTTTTTGCTTTAAATTATTTTTTATTAAAAAAAAGTATCAAATTTAAATGATTATTTGGTAGTGACCAGGTAGAATGTTGCTTAACCCTTGTGATTTCAACGGAGGCTTACTTTATTTATAACTGAAATAGTAATTATGTCACTTGTCCCATTCAAACTGGTGGGGGTTTTTGTCCGTGTCCCCAGAAATTCACATTGCGTCGTATTTGCCTTCGTGGGAAAACAAATAAATACAAGCAGTCATCATAATTTTGTCTCCATTTACGATGGTTGATATTTTGGCTCTTATCAAACCAAGAAATCTCTTCCTGCTGTAATAAAGTCTGTTAAGACTATTCTCTGTACAATGTAACACTGTTTCTTGGTGTTTTTTTTGTTTTTTTGTTTTTTTCGTGTGTGTCTGCGCGCGTGCGCGCGTGCGCGCGTGCATGCGTGAGGTATTTTTTGACCAAGTTCTTTTTTTTTTCAAGAAAAATAATCAACATAGAAATTTGAGTGGATAGTCTTTCATTTAAATATAACTTACTAAATGCTTAGTTTGCACGAATAACTGGACATCAGCATTCCAAAGATTATATTACTTTCCCTTCATTCAGTCTGTATGTTATGGCAGCCGAGAGACGCCGGCGAAATTTGATTATCGCCAAAGGCCAACATTAGTTTTTGCTTTGAATGTTCTTGAAGCTCATTTCGAACATTTTAGAAACAGCGAACAGGTGCCAATTATATTATGGCTTAGTTTACACCATATCGAAACACCTTCCACATCTAATCCTGCATTTTAGAGATCAAGGAACTCCAATTTTAGCAAAGATAAACAATATAAAAACTTTCATTTTTATTTTATTTTATTTGTTATCCCGTTACCCAGTGCAGGGTCGTTGGAGCACCACAAACGATTCCATCATGGATGTGTCCAGGGCGAGATAGTCTGACGGAGCCCATCACCCTTCAGGCTGTTTTTTTTAAAGATTTTTATCCCGGACTGGTTTCCACCATAGCTGGAGAGACTATTCTGTCCTACTATTTACTCCTAGCTGGGGCAAGATTGAAGAGATGGATCTGTGCCTTTCCCAAGGGCATTAATGCGAATCCGGAGTTTGAACTTAGCCGGAGTTTGAACTCGGTCCGCCGTTTCCATTCTCCGTATAGTTAACCGTTTCACGCTGTATTTAAACCATATAAAACATTATTGTATTTAAACCATATAAAACATTATTGTATTTAAACCATATAAAACGTCTACTGTAAAAACGGAAAATAAATGAAAATAATAAGAAATACAATTTTTTTGTCATTTTATATGAAGCCACGCATATTTCATTGATACTTTTTGAAATCATCCACAAAATTTGACATTAATTTTTATTAGCGACACTGACTCATTTGGACCACTTTCCTCGTCTTTCTTGGTTTTATTACAACGTTTCGGTCGCTGTACTCTCAGGCTTTCCTCAGGTATCTCTTGCATTTAGTAGCCTTCCGGCATGGTCGGACAGAATCCTTCATTTGACCCATTGAGGTAAGTTGTTCTCATTCTTATACCCATTGGACGTGACGTCCAATGTCAATGTCAATAGAGAATTTCAGAACTCGTAACAGTCAGTCTTTCTTACAATGCCGATCTGTCTCTCTACTGAGCATGTGTACATTTCTGCATTACTTGACCAAGATATTGATTTTGCAACTTCCAAAGAACTAGGCGTGGTTCATCAGGTTCATTCTCTGTCAGTGGCGGGCCTGTGTCACCCGGGGCGGTAACTCATGGTGTCACACCCCGTACAGAAGTTGTCCTCTTCCCATGATATCTAGAATTTTGATGATCTTTTTGTCCTAATACTAGTCATTATTCAACATGATCCCCCCATATTATTGAATGTCATGGACTAAGCCTACATTTATTAACAATTCTATTCATCTTTAGTTTTCAATTTTTCAGTTCTCACTTTCTGAAATAATATGAAGAAAATAAGTATGGGTACCATGAAAATGTTTTTATTCGCTATCTTTATAAAAAATCTATGCAATAAAACTATAAAGCACCCAGAGAGCGCATACCTCTGGCAACGTCATTGTCAGGGGAAATAATTGTGTATGGATCCGCCCCCAAATGTAATCACTTCTTCCGTAGCTCATTGCCCACCATTCCACAAAATGTCAATGAAATTCATTGAGAACCTTTGGAGATATCGTGTGGACAGACAGACAGATCTTTCATTAGAAAAAAGAATTACCACGAAACTATATGAAAATCTTTTAGGCAGTCATGTTAGTGTCAGCCCCTCCGATGGTGTCACCCGGGGCGGGCCGCCCCCTCCTTGGTACGCCACTGTTCTCAATTATGGGAAACAATTCCAGGCGTCCCATGTTATCGCTGCTTCGCATCACCCAAAATAAATTTAAAGACTCATTATACTTTATTACACGTGTACTAGTAATTCCATGATGCCAAACTTTCCTAAACGTAGGAATGTAGCCCATCCAATTAAAGCGATACTTACGTTACGTTGATATGTAATGATATATTTGTCAACTGATAAGAATTTCTGAGTGAACAAACTACTGAAGTTAGTTTTTTTTGTGATTCAGAATGAGAATGTTTTTTGTGTGTGCTGGCAGCCATTTTGTTTTATGCAAATGAGGTAGTTCTTCCCAACTTTTTTTCTTGTGAACATCTTTTTTCTGAAAGAGGACATCCTAGGGAACATTTTGGTACCTTACTGATAGGATCATGGGTAAGATAAAAAAAATAGGCCGGGGGCCAGCAAGGCCTACTTTATCTTACACATTGCGATGCCATTCAGCATCTTCCATCTCCCCCTTAGAAGAACAAGATCACCAGTACGCTTCGTTTGCACCATTTTGTAAAGCCCACTTTACACTGTAGTGTAGGACAATGAAACATTTACTCAAAGTAACGTAAGTATCAGGAGACACTGCTGATCTCTACATTTGTGATCTCAATATTTTTAACAAACTTTGACATATGTTCGTATTATTTTGAATTTAGATGCATTAGGTCACCAGTAAAGGTCAATCATCAACGCGGATGGTATTCGAGAACTTTGATTTTTTGTCTCTGGATATTTACATTTGTTTCACATAACTGAGAATGAACCATCAGTGCTTTTATCCACTTGGCCAGGAGTCGGCAAAATATTGTTGGAGTCAGGCTGGATTAGAAATGTGTTGTTTTTTTAATGTTTTGCGGGTCATGGTGAATGAAAAATGATACAATGATCATGCAAGACTAGCGAAAAGATTTTTTTTTTTTTTTAATTACTTTAATGTTTTTCATTATAGGAATATATATCTACATCGACATCTATGTACTATCAATTATTGAGAACTGTGAAATTATTTGGTGGGGTGGAAAAAATTGAGGTTCAGAATGTGTGTGTATTGATAAAACAACAGGAATGCGTAGTGTTGAAACATGTTTAGCTATAAAACATTGATTCATTTGAGGCCACTGCAAAAATGAGATTTTTGCTTTATATTTCGATGCAGATTTTATTGTTTGTTAACCAAAGATACGAGGGATGTCCGAAAAGTAAGGCACACACATGTACTAATCCAACGTGTTTATTACTATACAAATAAAACAGCGTGCATATGTTACCAGCACTACTATGCTACTTTTCCACGTAGTCGCTATCGAGATTGATGTACTTGTCCCATCGGTGCACGAACACATAAATACCCTTCTCGAAGAACGTTGTGTCAAGCGACTGGAGCCACCATTGCACCTCTGCAACAACAGCGTCATCTGTGTGGAACCGCTTTCACGAATAAATGTCATCTGAAGAGTCCAAACATGACGTTACATCACGTTACCCCGTAGATAAAGGTTGATTCCGTGACCTGAAAGCATCCATCGTCAAGTTCAGTAGACAGCGAAGAAATTGATGGCAACTGTGTTCTGGGATGCAAAATGTGTGCTGACAGGTAACGCAGTCAGATACTTTGGAAAACATGGCAGGCTGAGGGAAGGTGATCGTCGAAAGAGACCAGGACGTTTGCGTAAGGGTGTCATCCTGCTGCGAGACAACCCCCCCCCCGCGCCAAATCTGACAAAAGAGTGGCTCCAGCGATATGATGGGGATGTTTTACCGCACCCACCGCAGCATAGTCATGCCTTGGCTCCTTCAGATGATCATCTGTTTGGGTCCCTCCAGTCGCTTGACGCCACATCCTTCGAGAAGGGTATTTATGCGATCGTGCACCAATTGGACAAGTGCATCAATCTCGATAGCGACTACGTGGGAAAGTAGCATAATGGTGCTGGTAACATATGCACAACGTGTTATTCGTATAGTAATAAACATGTTGGATTAGTAAATGTTTGTACCTTACTTTTCGGACACCCGTCGTAGATGAGGAAAACAAAGAATCTGTGTATACAACGTCACATATTCAATGAAATTAGGCGGCGGGCCGCATTTCTCTGTAGCTCAAATAAAGGTTTCCCATTCGAAGAATTGATGACTTCTGAAAATACTATAGTCCGCAGCCGGACACGTAGTTATTACCTGGAATTTTCATTCGGCGCCGGGCAAATATAGGTTCTCAACTAATAAATGTCTTTATAATTATCAAATTCTGTCGGATATAAAATTATCCATCATTTGATTTCACACTGTCGTCATAGAGCACCACATTATATTCGTGCCTAAACTACGAACGTGAGAGTAGATAAGCCAGCAAAGTGTAGGAGCAAAAGACTTTGTTAGCTCAATCGGTAGAGCAGAACCTGCGTATAAAGTTGCTTCCAGGGTTGACGCGGGTTCAATCCCCGCACGGAGATCGTTTCTTTATTCACATTTACAATTTAAGCCGCTCGTTTAGCAGTCGTTCACACCGGCGCCGGGCCAATACAGGTTCTCAACTAATAAATGTCTTTATAATTATCAAATTCTGAAAAGATGAATGTTTGTTGTGTAAAATATGTTTTTATCATTAGGTTACGAACTGATTTATCTAGCCACGTAATTTCTTGTTACTTAAAAATTCGCTTTGCAACCCATAATTTTAGCTTCGTTTTTCATTTTTAAACCTATTTTAAAATGTTGTGGGTCAAAACAACAAAAACGTTATTACAGTTTTGATTAGTCACTCAACAGAAACCGTCTTTTGGTAGCATATTGTGTTGGGGGTGATCGATTAAAAAAATTAGGAAAAGGGGTGATTAATGAATACATTTCTTTTCTCGCAGTTGGGCAGTGATCACTAAAAAAGTTTGAATTTTCAAAAGAAACAAGCGTGAATGCTGCCGGACAGAAACTAAGGGACCAAAAAATGTTTGACGTTTTGGTTGACGGTTTCTAATACGCCATTTTCCCTCTGCTTGTAAAAACGCTAAACATTGAGGGTACACCCACACCAGGATATTTCAAATTGTTATTGCAAGTGGAAAATCTTAACTCCAGTGTGTTGATATGACACCCAACACCGTAGTATTTATATATAATGTCTTTTTCTTTTAGTGAAATTATTATCATTTTTCACTGAAAATGGAAGATTAACATTTATAACACTGCCAGGCCGATATATAGAACTCGATAACGTAGCCAAAAATACTACACGGGCGATATATAGGCCAGCCGGTCCAGCTTAAAAACTGAAGAAACCTACGTTGGTAGTTTTTGTTGGCGGTTTTGTAATATTTATGTATGTATGTATATGTGTTTAAATTAATAAACATGTCGAATCGGAGGCTACCTAGAAGCCCCCATTTAATGAGACCCGTTTCCGCTACAGGGGCCCGGGTGTGGGATCGGGAAGGCCCTCTCTGGTCCAGGCAATCGCCCTGCTAACACGTATCTGTGTTACGTCTCTCTTCTTTTCTTAAACACAGCTAAATACAGTTGTGAACCAAACGCGTTCAAACTAAATACAGCTAAACAGATAAGAACACACGAACAACAAACAACAAAGGCACTACCATCAGACGACATTACAGGTTTCTAATAGTGTTTTTTGCTATATGGTCAAAAAGGCCATAGCGCTAAGAAGGTTCAAAGGGATTTGGAAGCTGTTCTTTCCAAACAGATAAATTTCTAGTAAAATTCGGAATAAAACTGCCCTCAGAAATATTTTCCTAGTACGATCTTCTGATCAAGAGTTTCTGTAAAATATATGTATAAAATATTTCAATACAGCTGAATTTCGTAAATTTCTAATTATCTAACTTAATAAGTATAACATTGGAAGGTTAATGATATGGCTGACTAGAGATTCGAAACTAGAGCTACACCGGTCGTCGGAGTCGAACCCAACATGTTTCAAATTATATAAACTAGACTAAATAATTAATTAATTAATTAATTACTAAATGTAAATAATACAGTTCAATTACTGTAAAAAAAATTATAAAACAGATAGTTAGAATGTGATAGTGTTTAATTCAATTTGCTTTTAAAAAGTGATATTTTTTACTTTTAGAGGTTTTTTTACGAACTCAGAAAAATGTTGAATGTACATACACACCGCTTAAGATTCGACATTATATTCAATTTATAATGTAACGTACGGTCTCTCAAAGGAATCTTAACTTTTATTTTTATTTTTTTAAACATCATGCATTTTTCTTGCTTTTTTTAATTTAAAAAAGAAATACGTTTTCATTGAAAGTGAGCAGATTAAAAACAATAAAGATCTCACTAATTGTATATAAATTCAATAACAACATAAATAAGAGAATTCATGAAAGAACAATTCCGTATTATACTCTACCTGTTATAAGTATTTGAACAGACAGCCATTTTACTCCTAATCGTTTGGTTTTGAGAGTTAAAAACAGGAAGATTACGCAAGAAGGACCAACGCCTTTGCAATCAACATAACAAGGTACGCATTTAGTCACGTTTTGTGGTTCTGAATGCTAAATTTCTTGAAACAATTATTTTTAAAGAATTGAAGTTAAATGAAAAAAAAGACAAGTTTGTTGTTTCTATCCTTCTAAAATCTTCTTCAGAATTTTTTAAGGAGATTAAAAATGCTATATGGAAGAGTTACCAAACTAAGTAAGTTAATTTCTATCCCCCCTGCTCAGAATCCATAACGGCCCCTGCAATCTCAGGGATTAAAAACAGATGATGTGCTTGTTCAAATACACATGAGCAATATTTTCTTTTGTATAAATTATCATTGATAAAACGTATTGCTCATAAGTATTTGAACAAGCACAAAATCTGTTTTCAATCCCTGAGATTGCAGGGGCCATTATGAATGCTGAAGGGGGGGTATCAAAATAACAGAAAAATAACAAAAAAGACAGGTACTAGTCTTATAACTCTTCCATATAGCAATGTTAGTTCACCTTTTTAATCTCCTTGAAACATTCTGAACTAGAATTTAGAAGGATAGAAGCAAAAAACTTGCTTTTTTTCATTTAACAATTTAATTCTTCAAAAAACAAATTTTTTCAAGAAATCCATCTTTCACTACCAGAAAACATGACTAAATGCATCCCTTGTTATGTTGATTGCAAAAACAATGTTTTTTCTTGTGTAATCTTCCTGTTTTTAACTCTCAAACCAAAGTGATTAGGAGTAAAATGGCTGTATGTTCAAATACTTATAACTGATACCGTATATTAGTAGATATATTTTTATTATTAATAATTATGAAACTGAAATATCATCAATAAAACTTCGGAAAAAAGGTAAAATTAAACAAATAGAAAATAAACAAACTCTGAATATTGTGAGAAAGTTTGCCTTTTTTTTTCTTCTTTTTTTTTCTTCTTTTTTTTCTTCTTTTTTTTTCAGCCGCTCCCCCCCCCATAATAATGGCGTCAATTAACGATTCGAAATCTTTTCAAAAATTATTTTTAAAAAGTACACACCAATTTTAAAAATATATATTTAGCTGTTAAATCTATTCCCGCGAAAAATGCCGTATTAACATTGTAATTCGAACTGCCCGCCCTAAAAACATATTATGCGGGTGTTCTTCAAAAGCTAATTTGCTGAAAACCTTACCCGGCGACCCTGTCGGCAGGGGCCTAGAATACGCCGACTGTATCCCCTGCAGAGAGCTAAGACCCCACCCACAAATAGGGGCCATCTGACCTTTCACCAAAGTCGCAAGACTCTACCAAAAAGAATAACCTTTCACCGAAGTCGCAAGACTCTACCAAAAAAATAATAACCTTTCACCTAAGTCGAAAAAAAACCCACCCTTCCGACTTTCGGAATTTTAAACTGATTTCGGCATTAAATGACCCATCAAGGGGTGATAGAGGCTAAACAAATCAATCAATCAACCTTACCCGGATACACACAGATTCTTTTGCGGTAGGCGAGCACTTACGGACTGACATTTGGTGAATTATAATAATAAGAAGAAGACACTGATTCATTATATAAAATAGGACAGGTGCATGTTTCGAAGGGGCAGGACTTTATGTTATGTGGAGCAGCCTACTATTATTGTCATGTAATATAAGTTTCCGCCCGTCGTACGAAACTAAGACTTCAAAGTATTTCGGTTACTTCTTTTCAGTGTTGCCAAT
>VCCN01000158.1:6836242-6848730 GCA_006491835.1 Architeuthis dux | reverse complement strand
CAAGATCCACCAGACCTCACAATCGTTGGCGTCACAAGCCAATATCTCCTGAACTTGTCTAAATCGTCACATCTTATTTTTTGCCAGCCACAATTTCTCACATGATCTCTGGGGATCCACGTTGCAAGTTGTGATCTCTAGCAGTTGTTTGACATTGGCCTGCCCATTGTCATTTGAGTTTTCCAATGGCTTCTATATCTGACTGTTTTTTTTCTCTAATATACTGTCTTGTGGTCTCTACGTTCACATTGCATAGTTCTTAGCTTGAGAGCTGGTCATTTGGTTAGGTTCCATGTTTCAGCTCCATAGGTCACTATTGGGAGGATGCATTGGTTTTAGACACTTTTCAAAATTAATGACTTTTGACGAAAAAGCGATACATGGCAAAAAAAAAATGTTTAACTTTTTTTTCTTATGTCATTTGTCATATTTTTCTACATTGCAAAATGTGAAAGCTGAAGTATTAATATTATAGAATTGAGCAAAGAATGTCAACAAGTATTGCTGCTGTTCATAGAAATGTAAAAGATTTTAAACTGTTGCTCAAAAGATCCACCTCACTAATTTATTTTATAATATAATATATATCACTCAAAATGTAGCATGAAAATCTTTAGGACTACTTATATTACTACTACTACTACTACATCTTAGAACAAAAAGCTGAAGACCAGTATAAGAATTATTTTTATTGTAAGAAATATTTTTACCCGGTCATTAAAAAAAATAAATATCTAAAACTAAATTAAAAACATTTAAATATAGAAATGACACTGAACAACATGAAACATCAACTGACGAAAACCTGTTTAAACTGCAAAGATACCCCTTAAATTTTATGTATCTTAATTTTTTTAGTGTAAATAAAAACAGTGTTTGTTTGTGAAATTTTGTATATCTCGCTAAGTCGTAAATCTCGCTAAATTGTTATCGGTAAAGTGTTGTCATTGAATCATTGTCAGTTCCAGACACATTGACAATGAAATTTACCTCAATTACTTAGTATTCATTAGATCCAGTATTTATTATTTTTTTTTTTTTTTTAAATAAGTTTCAGCTATAGATAAATTAAAGTTGCATTTTTTCCATATTTTTCTAGATTGCAAAATGTGAAAGCTGAAGTATTATAGAATTGAGCAAAGAATGTCAACAAGTATTTCTGCTGTTCATAGAAGTGTAAAAGATTTTAAACCATTGCTCAAAAAACATCCACCTCTCTAATTTATTTTATTTATTTATTTTATAATATAATATAATATATCACTCAAAATCTATGTAGCAGGAAAATCTTTAGGACTATTTATATTACTACTACTAAATCTTAGAACAAAAAGCTGAAGGCCAGAGGTTTTGAAGTTTCCTATGGAGGTGCTGGTTGATTAGATTTGTTTACAAATTTATTTAGAAGAAACAAAACTGAGAAAAGTGGAGATAATTCCACTATATTATTAGTTTAGAAGTTATAAAACCATTTTATTTCAAGATAATAATGCTAAACCAGACCCTTACTTTCCTCCATTGAAATATCTGCTTAGGGAGATATTATTTTGGTGGGTCTGATATATCAAAGGTGTTCTTGCCCATGTTGAATTGCACAAGACATGCCATAGACTAATGTAGGTGTCTTGAAGAAACTGACTGGTTTATTGCCTTCTACTGGTGCGGCATAATCACACATGCAGTTCCTTCATGAAATGCACCCAACCTAGTTTGAAATTATTGTATCAGAACATTTCAAAGTTGGAAAATGTTTTAATATAGTTTTTAGATGCGTCCAACATCTCTACAAAACACTTTTTGGGTCAGTCAGTCAGTCCCTAATATGTTAAATGTCAATTTTCTCAGCTGTATCATGTTGGACCAATATGGGCAGCTATATCATGTTGGATCAATATGAAACTTGGTCCAGACATTCGGGTGAACCATCCTCATCTTCCTAATACTACCACAGATGCTTGATGCATCGTTGAAACTTATGGTTCTTGTTTTTCCCTCAAGACTGACAATTGATAATAATGATCTTTCTACCTTGAATTGAAATTAGTATCTTTTTCTCTCCTTTGCTAAAAATTTAGCAACATGCATCTCAAACCAGACAACTGCAACAAACCATTAGACTAACCTCTAAATTATGAAAGTCTATGCATAAACTCTGCTACTTAAAAAAAAAAAAAAAAAAAAAAAAAAACCTTCAAAGAAGTTTCAACAACCATATATGCCAGATTATAAGACAAATGCTCCAAGGGTAATTGGAGGACTATCGCTCACTGCAACTCATCAAAGCACTATAACTGGCTATGTTGAGCTTCAGTAGATGACCACCTGGTCATAATACCAGTGCAATATTTGCATTTTTTTTTTAAAAGTTAAGTGACTGTCTTATATACCAGCATATACAGTATTCAAAAGTCTGTAGACAACAGTGCAGCCTAGCAAAAGACATTTGAATTTTAGGAAAACTGTCGCACCAAACTAACTCTCAGAAAAGGTGCCCAAGGTTAAGGAAGATCAACATTTTTAGTAAATATTGATCAAATGCCTTCAGTATACAATCATTTCATCTATATACAGGTGTTCTAATCAATTGATATGTACATGCTGGAAAGAAAGAAAAAGTTTAACAATATAAAAGGGTGCATCAATAAGTCCCATGTACTGAGTCACTGTATAGAGTTCAGTCTATGTGATTGAAATTCTACACAGATTTAAGTGCACTGACAAGGAAGGAGATTATGTTGAAAAATAAACGTGTGTAAAACAAATGCTTTTTTCATCATTAAGCTGTGGACTTATTGGTATACCTACATATATAATATAATATAATATATAGGAATTCTAGTTATTAGAAGTTTGCAGTATCAAAATTTGAAATGAGGTGAGGCAAGAAAAATAAATCCAACTCACCAGTTGGTAATCTAATCCTTCAGCAACAACAATTTTTGTTAGAACCACTATTATTATAGTTGTTAATCTTACAAATCAGGGTTATAATAGTTAAATAGTTATCCAATCAGGTTCTCTAGTTATTACTTAACCAAATTAATTTACCAGCTAACAGAAATCACATGAGGTAATCAACCAATGGTTATCTGGATCAGGTGACTTCAATGTATGGGAGGTTTCCTAAATGATACTTTGACATGGTTTTCCTATTAGCCACAGCCCAACAGCTACTCACGGAGACAAAAACACAACAATGATAGGTTCCACCCTTCCTTATGGCAAATTAAGTAGTAAATCAATCACACAATATTTAGCCAGTCACACTAAAGAGAAAAGAAAAAAAAAAAAAAAAAAAAAAAAAACAAAGAAAATCAATGAATTGATATCACAATCCACATATAAAACGCAATGTGTATCCATATATATTATTTTTTGTGTGTAACACTTTTCAATGAGTGCACAGAAACCACAGTGATCCTAGGGAGCTACACTTTTATCCTAGGCAGAGCCAGGGTCTGAATAAACTATACCAGGGCTCCTAGGCTATTAGCAATATGCTCCCCACCCATCTTCACCCCCACCCCCCGTTATGTGTATAATTTTAAGTAAGTAATGCAATCTGTCAATCATGTAAATAAAGTGGATTGTTATGTGCTAATGTGTAATATATTCACTCCATTTTGTTAGAGATATTTGTTAGGACATTTTTATTAAGTTAAGATATTATTCCATATCAGGCTCCAGCTATAGTGAGCGCTCAGACTTTACATCAGGGAATGTTCTTATTTTGACAGTTTTATTGTTTAATTCATTTTCCCTGTAACAGTAATAGATTTCTAAATCATTTTTTATTTTGGGGTCCCTTCAATGTGTTTGGCCCTACACTGTGGCACAGTTTGTGTATAGGCTAATCCAGCTACGGTCCTGTCAAAAATTAAGAAAAATATGAATATCTCAGAATTTTTCCAGGCCCCTGTTAACTAGGAACATCTAGGCTTAAGCCTACTCAGCCTTATAGTATAATCTGACCCTGGGCAGAGTGCATATATACTATATTCCTAGGCAGAAGTGCAGATTCATATGTAAATAATCTAGTCATTTCTTTTAGGGTAATATGTAGTAAGAGAAATACATTTCTTGCATCACAAACTACCCAACCAATATTAAAAGAGGGTGTTATGATAGCTAAAAACAAAATTACTATCAAGTGTATATTGTCAGATTCTTTGAGGATTACCTAATTCTACAGAAAAAAAAAGTCAATATCTTGGACTTCACAATAATGTAGCATTAGTTCTACCCACAAATAAAGGACCAATTTATGCACTGTAATTAAAGCATAAACACATTGGTTCAAATTTTGTTGATATAATGAATAATCCACATATATAAAACAATGTGTATATTTATTTATTTGTGTGCATATTTGCAACACTTTCCATTGATGCACCCTTTTTATGAGAGCACAAATACTACACTGATCCTAGGAAGAGAGCTGGGAGTGACACTGATCCTAGACAGAGCGCATGTATACCTAATCCAAGGCAGAAGTGCCAATCCATACGTAAATAATCCCATCATTTTTTATGCTAGTAGCATTGACTAAATGACAAACTATATTTTCATGAATGGGAGAGATTATACTCTAATATCTATAGATATACACACTTATAATTTCAGCTGTGTACCATATGCTGTAATTTGGTAGAACAATATGAACAAAGATGACATGAAAATCAATTTGAAATTTTATGAAACTGAGGGAAGAAAAAATGAAAAACCCGTTTTAGAGCAAGGGTTAATGTTCCTGTTTTGAAAACCAACACTTAGGAGTTCATTCCTCCCTGAATGCAGCCTCCTGCTAAAGTTGTCTATGTCCAACAAATTTCTATCTTGATGACAGATATATAGAAACAGGCTCACACATCAGATTGATAATTAACTGATTTCCCCAATTCCAAGTCACATGCAGCAGGCCACTGATGAAAATTGCAGTGCAATATTCTTACTAGTTGGAGAGTAAAACACCTGCTCTTACAATCCCCCACCCCTTTTTAAGTCTCCCCAAGGTTGATCATAAGTAGTCCCATGTTATCAAGCAAGCAAAAGTGTCCTAACCTGGGCATAACTTGCATAACTTTTGGTAGCCAGTAAGAGGCAACAACACCTCGCGAACAAGTAGGCATTACAAAAAGGAACAATTATCACATTACAAAGATTAGGGTAAGGGGTGCAGAAGCACAAAAATCTATTAGTGGTTGAAAAGAGCAACAAGGTTAATAGAAGAAAGGGAGGTGGTAGAGGCATATGAGTGGGGGGGGGGGTCTCAAGAGAAGCCAACAGCAGGCTATTTTTATCGGTCAATTTCAGGCTTGTACATGGTATGAGCCCTATTTGATTGGCAGATCTAGGTTTTTATTGAAACGCAAAACACAGAAATGTTCACTAGCAGTGAGTAATTGCGGGTGAAGAGAACAATGCAATATGTGCATCAAGTAAAAATTCTGATGACTTGTTATGAATGCAGGGTGCATTCACTTGCGTTTCTATTGCTTAATTGGAGGAAGTGTTCATTTTATTTGCAATGACAGACTATTGCAGGTGGCGGAGGGGAGATCCTTGTTACTCGTACCACTAACAATACTAAATTAGAACAACAATGGAATTTACTATTTTTTTAATTTTGTTATTTTTTTTTTTTTTAAATGTATCAGAGTATGGTCCTATTTTTTGTTTTATAGTATTATTATTTCACTTTTCAACTTGGGAAAAATGCTAGGAAAACATTTTTGAAGGTTAACCTTTTAGATTACCATATGGGGGGGGGGAACAAGACAAAATACACACTGATGCATTATACTGTACTGTGGGACTATTGGTCACTTTTTTATTTTCAATAATAAAGTTATTATGAAGACTATCATTTGTACCTCAATCTGTATCACTACCTAAGGCCCTCCAATGGTGTATGAAAAACAAAATCTGAAGAACCTTTACATATATAATAAAAAATTGCTGAAAAAAAAACCTAGTGTCAAATAGCCCAGCTTTTGGGGTTATTTGGCACTACCTAAAAATTACAATTAAATTGTACCCGTGTTCTTACCATTATATATAAATAACTATTAATTCTAAGTAATTTTCTCAGCCGTATCGTTTTGGGTTAATATGAAACTTGGTCCAGACGTTCTAGTGAAACATCCTCATACCACAACTAGTAATGCTAAATATCAATTTTCCCAGCCGTATCATGTTGGATTGATATGTAACTTGGTCCAGACCTTCGGGTGAACTATCCTCATCTTCCTCTTACTACCACGGAGGGACACATCATTGAACTTATAGTTCTTGTTTATTAATATTGCATTTTCTTGTAATATCGAACCATGATTGTTCATAATTCTAATCTTTATGTATTAGGTAGACTGTAGAAGTTAAATAATCTGAAATAAAACTAAAAAAAAATAGAAACAGTGTAGAGGCAAATTATTGAAATAAATATTGTAGACATAAAATTATTAAATTTACACTGATTACCCCTAAGAGGTATGGTCACAACATATCAAAATTATAAAGGTTTAGAGCCAGTAGTTTTCTCCACAGACCGTAGCCAGGGTAAATTAAATCTTTCGAAATCGCTTTAATTTTGTTCTCATATAATTGCAAGTAAATGCAATAACTAGCACTCAAAATATAACCATGGTGTTTGTGAAGGTAGGGTAACATTTTGTTTTTGATTTCATTAAAAACATTTTAATAAATAAAAGGGGGGGGTACCAAATAGCCCCACAGTATGGTACAACAATTAGATAACACCATAATGTAACTTTAATCTGTTAAACTAACAGAATTAAGAATTTAATCTTTGGAGCTATTAACCATATCAACAAGTATTGAAATGATACTAATATTGGAGCCTGTTTGTGTTAGTGCCACTATCATGCTAAAACTACAAAGCCCATTGACAAGTTGTGACAGATTATGTGACTTTGACCTCAGGTCATTTCTGGCCAATTGAAGCAATTTCCAGCAAAATGGAGTGAGATATTGAGTTTGCTATGAAGTACAAAAAGGTTAACCTCACAAGTAGTAGGGCCGATAAGTTAAAATTCGACCGTGGTTACTGGAGGTAGAATTAATTTGTGGAATTTATGATCTGTATTGCATCCAAACAATTACATTCGTGGAGGTAAATTGGTATATGGAGTTGACTTAGGCAGAAAAAGATGATAGGATAGGTGGTGCTGACTTCCAATTTTCTACAAATTACTTTTTACTCACAATGCTGATAAGTAGAGAAAAACACGTGTGTGTGTAATTGTAATTATATATATATATATATATATATACATATATATATACATATATATACACACACATATATATTATATTTGTGTGTCTATATATGTAAACACGACTCGTGAAAGTGGGTATTTTTCACAGGAAGAAATCAATTGGCTTGTTGACCTCTAGCAATGACAAGGATAAACACAAGTTGAAGAGAAAATCTTGTAACAATGAAATGGCAAGCAGAGACTAAAACAATTAAGAAGTAAATGGAAAAAAAACAGACAAAGAGTAGAGGTTATGGAAAGTCAAAGTTCAACAAGCGTCTGGAGGTAAATTTTGGCAAATACCCAACACTGAAAAAATTAAAAGAGTTTACAAAAGAAAGAAAAAGAAAAACTTGAGAGAAAAGGAACAAGATCAAACTGCAACAAAAACAATTTTGTTTTACAACAGCAAGATAGGTTTTATTCTGTATAGCCAAAAAAGGCTGTGACAGTAAAATACCCACACTTTTTATGGGTAGAACTGATCCGAGCTGTTTGCAGACAATTACATTTACTATCATATTCTGCAGAGTAAAAAACAAGTTTTCCTTCCCCTAAGTTTTTGTGAGAATATACAGATTACAAAGGGTTTTTGCATTTTTTGAAGGTGTTTGCACAAAAATATCCCAAATGATAGATCAAAATTATATATTATAGTTTGTACTGTTCAGAAACTCAAATTTTATGATTTCAAGTACTAAACCAAGCGTACAGTCCTTGTCATTTCATTATAGATATCAATTAAAAATGACAAATTAAATTTAAAAATTTTTTTTTTTTAAAACCCAATAATTTTTCAATCTTGGTTTAAGCCAAGTTTGAAAAAATACAATGTGAATTACTACAAATTTTATTTTACTAAAAATGGGTATATTTCTGGAATTTCATACCTCATAATTAGGCACATTTATCATGACACTGATATTTTATGGTCACAGTTGAAAGTTGCCATTGTTAATTGAAAAGAAAAACAAAAATTAAAGAAATTATATATATATATACACACAACAGTTAAAGGTACCCTTTCTCAAATAAGTACATATACATTTTGCTAAGATAAAAGAGCTATTCATACTTTACTATTTTATGCTCAATTCTAAAAAAATAGAATTAGAAAATATGAAAAATAAGTTCAGACTAATATTCTCAGCTTTTACCAATGCATTCTTCAGCCTCTCTCATCACAATGGCCATTAGCAAAGATTAGAACACTGGTCCAAGCAACAATTGGAATAACTTCTGTCCAAATTTTTTAGATGCAGAATCATCAATATGTATAGAATTTTTTTTTTTTTGGACTCCAATTACCCGCCGGGGGAAGGGTACAACAGCCAAAACATGTTCAAAAGATGAACCAAGATGAGGACAACAGTCAAAAAAAAAAAAAAAAAAAAAAAAAAAAAAAAAAAAAAAAAAAAAACCTACATAAATTGGAACAACATTAGTGACTTAGAATTCATACAATACTATTTATAAATGCCTACATTTTGTTTCATGCACCAGTTGTGAACATGCTAAAATAAGGTGTGATAACATAATATACCTCTAAGACAGGGAGAACAAGTGGAAGTGTCCGAGGAGAAAGTATGTAATATGGTAACTGATGAAGTAAAGAGAAAAATAGATTTTATGATTGAAGGATGGTGACATGAAATATGATTTTAATTTTTATGACTCTCAGGAAGTCTGTCAAAACCTACTCAATATTTCATCAGTTCCTTGGTATAAAAGTTCTAGTTTTGTTTGGGACAAAATTGCTCCCACCATCTTGTCAATGTGCTAACATGTTAATATTCTCTCCACAAAATTCTTAAAACCAACTGAATCCTGATACTTTGGTGACAGACCACTGTGTGTCAGTATACCAACTGGAAATTAGTTTAATACTTAACAAGAACACCAGTCTTATCAATTCCTGCTTTGGTACTAAATACCTAGACACGATGACTGGGAATTACAACAAACAAGGCATCATACTATATTTAGTACCATCATTGTACAACACAATGGTATTATTATACTAGTTCAGTAATTCTCAAAAGGAGCCATATGACCCTTTGGGGGTTCCTGGCACATTTGATGGGGGCCATAGACTGAAATAATAAATCAATTTCTGTATCTGTTAGTGTTATATCCCTGTTTGACAGGGGGTTCTAGAACCTGAGAAGAGCTTTTAAGGAGGTCCTAGCCCCCAAAACGGTTAAGAATGGCTGTACTAGTTTAGAGAGGATGAAAATTGTAAACATTCAAAATGGAGGAGATTCAATGAATTTTGTTAGTATTTTAAACTTTTATATTAATTATTTTGTCAAATTTACAAATTTCTGGGGATCCATTCAGTTCATGAAACTTCCAACACCTTTTCTAGATATGTAATGGCCTACTAACATAAAAGAATGGAGTTTCATAGTATAGAATCTTTGTTTTACTCCCAATTGAAGTCTTAACCTGTCTTCATATGTTGCAGTCTGATGCCATTTCTTCTCAGAGTGCAGGATTTATATCACAAGTCTAGAAAAAGTTCAACTAACAAAACCATTTATTAGATCTCTATCACAATCATAAAAAAATGCCTAATAATAATAATAATCAAGCAAAGTAAACACAGTTAATAATATATCAACAATGAGATTAGTTAAGATTAAGTTTGTAAACAATAATGCACCTGAAGACCATCGGAACAAGAGCTCTCACAAAAGCACATCAATATTTGCAAAATAACTTCACTAATCTATTAAAAACATAAAATTGTTTTGTTTTTTTTAAAATCTCCAATAATCAATATCTCAATCCAACAATGAATTTGATTCTGGAGCTTACGACCAAGGTAAGATTTACATTTCTCCTCCTCACATGTACCCTTTTACAACCACACATTCATCGTCAATCTGTTATATCTGACGTTTACCTTGTCGCCTATATTATATCAGCATAATCCTGGTTGTCAGATTGTTGTATATATTTGCATCCTTGTTGCCGCACAAGGTAACAAAGAACTTCTGGTTACTTGAACTGTAACTCCAGTTGACTGTGTTGCTCACACTTCTGTTCACAACAACTTTGACCTACTTCTAGAACAAGGATCCGCTCAAAATGTGACTCCAGACAAAGGTACTTTTAAGCACTATGTTTTGTCAATTAAATTGAGACCTTTGTATCCCTGGCAGTATTTAAAAGTCAAATTATTATTTTTCAAAAAAGATTAGTGATTACCTAAATGATTCTTTATCATTCAATGTTAGTTGTCTTCATAGGACCTTCAAATATGAATACAACATTTTTTTTTTTAAATTTAATTACAAAAATCAGGACTGAAAGAGTTAAAGTTCAAGGTGAGACTTAAAACAAGGCACATCAACTACTCAATTGAACTCCTCCATTTATACACTTGACACTGTGCTGAACAAGTGGCAGGAGGCAACGTCACAGTAGTAATGAGAGTACCCAACACAATTTAAGTAATGCAAAAGAAAAGGAAAAGAAAAAAAAAAAAAAGTAAAGAAAAAAACAAAATCAGATTGCTGAAATAATGACGGTGTTTGCATAGAAAGATGCACAAGTTACTCAGCTTGCTAAATTGGAGCATCTCCAGAGAGTCAAAAGACCAAAACCTACAGACAAATACTTTACTAATATCAATGCAAAAACTGCACAAGTTCCATCCATCGTCCTATCTTTTCTTTTAAGTTTCATGACCTGCTATTATAAAACAAATAAAAATAATTCTGATTCTGTAGTAACTTATTACCTGATTATAGTAACATTTATAATTAAAAAGCTTATTTACGTTTCCTTTTGTTTGTCACTGTTTTTTTTTTTTCTTTAACTAGTATTTCTTTCATCTTATTGTTACTTTTTATCACAACTCTCAGGTAGTTTTTACATTTATTCTATAATTGTTAAGTAAACAACTGGAATTTGAATTTCTGGCAAGATTTAAACTTGCTGCCTTATCCTATTAGGCCACAAAAGCTCAACTAGCAGGTGTCATTTGAATTCTATTAACATGCCATATTGTTGATTTATGCTAGAGGTACACAATCTATTATCCGAGATTCTGAAAACTGAAAACCAAAAATCGTAAGGTTTTTTCATGGAGGTCTACTGCACACCAAAGTTCACGTTTGGCACCCAAACTTGACCAGAGGTGATGCATGCTTAACCCACTGTGCTCTGGCCAGTCAGACGTGCTTTTGTTGTTCACTGGGTTTTTTAAAAAAAAAATTTTTTTAAATGTTTGATTTATTGTTTTGTGTGACTATTCATAAGGTTCACAGAAATACAAATATTCTTGGCATTACTCATAGATATCATAATGGAGCGGTGACTTTGAAGATTGTGAAAATGTCAAAAACAGCCTCAGATACCCATACGAGTAGTTTTAATGAATGTTTTAATTAGTAAAAAAAAAGTATGCTAGTAAGTATTGGTTGGTCTTTACCAACTTCATCTATTACTTACTATTATATGTAATATCATTTATAGTCTTTATTTATCCTACTCAGTGTGACTATTCATAAGGTTCACAGAAATACCAATATTCTTGGCATTACTCATAGATATCATAATGGAGCGGTACAGCACTTGGCCTCTTGAACAGTTTGCTTTTATTACTGGCTAGTTACAAGATATATAGTATTTATATACTAAAATTCAGAAAGCTGAATTCCAAAACGTATCTGGTCCCAAGGGTTTTGGATAAGAGATTGAGTACCTGTTATAGTATTAGATAGTCTTAAGTTGTCACTTTTATTCTAGACTAGTATTTCCTTCATCTTATGCCATTGCTTTTATATCATAACTCTCAGGTCGTTTTTACATTTATTCTACAACCTTTAAATAAGCAGCATAGGTCAGAGCCTGTCTTAATTCGAAAACTATTACATCTAATACTACTAGAGTAAATAAAGATGGTGTAGCAGAGATCAAAGAAGAAAGGAATACTGCTAATTTAAACAAATCCTAATGGTTAGCTTTCATTGTCTAATCAGTACAGCACCGGCATGGTAAAATAGGCTCCCTAGGATCACCAGGAGCTTATTCTTTATTCTTGATCCACGCTGCTTACTTAACAGTTAAAGAATAATTGTAAAAATGATCTGACCATTGCAGTAGAAAGCAATAAGATGAGAGAAATAGTAGTCCAAAATTAATAACAACAAAGCTTCATCTAAGAAATTTAAAAAAAAAAAAAAAAAAAAAAAAAAAAAA
>VCCN01000158.1:6803853-6819065 GCA_006491835.1 Architeuthis dux | reverse complement strand
ATACCATTCAATCTCCAGTTCTAAACATTGGAAACAATTTTTATACCAGAATTTTCATCAGTCATTCTTCTCATGAACAGCACACAGATTTCTTACAATAAAATGAATTAATTCTTAACCAAGTTTTAGGGTTGTTTTTTCATCACATATCGCTTTTTTGTCAATGAAACAGTTCATAGCAGTAGTAAAAGTCACACATCCGTAGTCTGGTTATGTTTGAGTTTCAAACCTTGTATTGCTCTCAATGACAACCTAGTTCAGGTCATTGAGAGGGGAAGGTGGTGGGGGTTAAGTGTAGATCTATTCGGTCATATGGCTCTGTTACTACTATCACTACTTCTAAATCAGGTCATTTTCTTAGAAGATTGCAAGTAATTATTCTATTTATTTTTTTATTGGATGAAGCATTTTAAACCATTATTAATTTTTGTCTACTATTTACCTTCATCTTAATTTTTTTTTATCACAACTATGGCCATCAAACTACGAAAGTGAGTAAACAGTGCAGATCAGAAGTAAAGAATTAGCTCTGTGTAAATCTTTTTTTCGATTTGTTGTGTTGCGTAAGAATATATTAAAAAGAATGTTTTTTCACTGTTGTCAAATTTGAAATTATGTTTTCCCCGGGCAACGCCAGGTGTCCCTACTAGTATTTTATAAATGGGACCAATAAAGACAGCCTAAATGGAGACACCCAAACTGAAGTTTAAATACTGGGTTAAAGAAAAAAATCTTTGTATCAGATGAGATCCAACACCTCACCAACAATATTTGATGGTTTAACTATCATTTTCAATATAAATAATCCCTGATGCAGGAGATAAATAGCTAATAATTATCTTGGTCTAATAATCTTCAAGTACAAAACAAAAAAAAAAAAACAAAAAAAAGAATCAGATTATAAGCTAACTGCTCAAAAGAAATAGGAGGCAAGAATGACAAACCTTAATCCTATGCAGAGAATCAAATCCAATCAGCAGCTGTTCTGAAGATCAAAAGAGATTTTGTTAGAAGTGTCATAGTTGGATTCATCACTGGGAATCAAACAAGGGTCTGATTTTTCAGACTTCCACCCAGTTTTCTTGTACCACCTACCAACTGATTTCTTGGTTTATTTTTGCCCTTAAAGATGAACAGATCAAAGACAAAAGTAATGTTCAACAATAAAGTCCCCAAAAAGGCCATAAAGAGAGGAGAGACTTTGAAGAGGTCTATGAATACATCTAGGACAGGTAATAAAGCTAGAGAAAGACCATGACTGCAAAATAAAACAACGCATAACGCTAGGTTGGAAAGCATTTGAATAAGAGACATTCTGAAGAGCACCCTGCCAATGTGCTTAAAGCATAAAGTATACAACGGCTGCATAATACCAGCCATGACTTACGGATGCAAAACATGGAAATTAACAAAACAAGCTGAAAACCAACTCAATAGCACAGAGAGCCATGGAAAGAGCAATGATAGGGATAACTAAGAGATAGAAAAGGATCAACATGGATCAGAGGGAGGACTAGAGTGAAAGATATACAAATAATTAAGCAGCAAAAATGGAGATGGGCTGGTAACCTAGCAAGAAGAAATGACAATAGATGGGGGGAAAGACTAACCGACTGGTGCCAGACACAAGATGGAGGGAAGAGATAGAAACGTTTAGCACAAGATAGGTAGTCATGGAAGGAGATTGTCCAGCAGTGGACTTATAATGGCTGATGATTATAATCATCATCATCATCGTGGTGATGGCTAAAACGAAAAGACACATACCTTATGAATTTCACAACCTGGTTTGATAGTCATTTTAAAATATTCAGCTAACAGCATAATTATAAGTTTCAAGAAATCAAAGATTTTCAGTCTTCAAACGTTTAAGTACAAATAATAATGACTAGCTGGACCTATGGAAATTCCATTGACAACTAACATGTCATTAGTCTCGTATATATATTTCAGAAATTTTGTTAAAGTAATTTATTACTACTGGAATGGATCTATATTATATATAATAGCATGCAAAGGCAAATTGAACTGACATATCTTATTGATTACTTTTGCTAACTTTCTATATTCTTATGGTCTACTTCTACTATAACTTTATTTCTAGGCTTCAGACTTATGAGGGAGGCATAACGAATGAATGACAGTTATAGTAAAGGCAGAGTCTTTTGCTCCCAGTCAGGCATAAGCACCCACTTCCATACTCCCAAGTGTGACAGGCACGCTCTTGCTCAGTATGGTCCCACCCCATCAATGCCTTTTTGTGCTTGAAAATCTGTAGAAGGGTTGGTGGTGAAATTGGTTGAAACGTTTTAGAGTTTGGGTTGGTCCAGTCACAAAGTTACTTTACCAAAGATCTTGGCGCCTTCCTGAGGTGATTAGTCTTTAAACGAAGATTGACAGTCAATCGGTCAGGTCTAGGGATAATCTACTGAGATCGAAGCACTCAAGTTGCAAAAATCAGCGAAGTTGGTGTTGACACGAAACAATGGTGTCAAGTGTTCAGTTACGAATGGTCAGTCCCGGACTTGGTCAAGTATCTTCAGTTGGGACTTTAGCTGTACAGAAAATCTTGCCAGTACTGTGTCTCGTGGGTCAAGGGATTGCTCTGTTCAGCGGCTTCTTGTGATCTACTGGGGTCAACTCCCAAGGGCCAATTTCAAGTGTATTTATGGTGAACACCTTGTAAGGGTTGAGGCATGGTATCCATGGGGTTTTTGGCAAATGACCCGAGATTAAATTCCATGCATTTCCCCCCAAATCGGGTGGACAACACTTTTGCCCAGCCTCCACTTTGCTTTTATTTTGTTAGTTTCCTCAGATTACCTCATTTGCTATGTTGACCATAATAATTTCATCATTTCAAACCCTTCTTGGAGGAAAGCCCATTTCCAAGAAAAATACTTATTTATTTTGTAAACAAATTCCTTAATTAAAGATTTGGTGACTGATAATTTCTTTAATTGTTTTATTGCAAAGCATAATTCACCTCATTACATTGTTTTTGTACCCAGATAAAATCTGTCATTTTTTTGGACACTCTGGGTATGCCTTGTACTTTTGAATAAACAACCGCTTCGAATTACAGTCATTTGTCCTTGACTGACTTTTTGATATACTAACATCCGTACCTTTGTATAGAATGTGTTACAACTTTGTAAAATCTTTGTGATCGGCAGTCAATCTTAGATACTTCTAAAATCCACATACAAGCTATAGTGGTACAAAAGTTTTTAAAAAATAAAAATAAATAAAAATAAATAAATAAAAATAAATAAGTATAAATAAATAACCCCCAACCATAGGAAGAAAAATAACTCAGGGAAAATTTCAAGACACAAACAAAAGGGATTGCAGATGAATGATTTTGCAGAGTACATTTAAGATAAACTAAATCCCTATTAATAGCTTTGATGGATTGATTCATTCATTGATTGTTTAACAGCACATCGACCCTTGGTGGGTCATTTAGTGCCGAATTCAGTAGGGGAGGGATCCCATGTCTCCGTCACAGAGACAAATGCCACGAGGACTGGGATAAGCTGGTCAGTGTTCAAAAGCTTCTCAAGACGAATCCCGAGCATGCTAAGGGTGAGTGCGTCCCGATTAGCTGGCCAAGATATCCTGTGCAGCCTCTCCCAGATATCCAGAAATAACCGAGCATGCCACAAGGACCCTCAATGGCAGTTTCAAAGAACAGATACTACACTTTGATCTTAGCATCCTATTAATAGCATCCAGCACAAGTGTATTAGAACAGACAAATTACAGATAAAAATAAATGCTCCCTATGCAGAGGCAGAAATGAAACCGTCATTCATAAAATAAGTGAATGTTGCTAATCAGCTCAGAATGAGTGCAAAAATAGATATGACTAGGTTAGGAATGGTGATTCACTAGGAAGTGTGCAAGCAACTGGGATTGCAAACTAATGGTACATACAAACAAGAAGCTGTAATAGAGAAAAGAAAAGTAAAAATTTGATGGGTCTGAAATTTAAAGGGAATCACTAAATCCAGACTGGGAGAACAGATCTGATAATGGAAAAAAAAATTATGGAATGTGAAATTGTTGATTGTCAAGATTGGAAATGTCCTGAAGAGCCTTGCAAGAGGCTCCAATATTGAGGAGAGTACTGGAGTATTGAGGAGACTTGCTATCACTTATTTCCAATGAAAGCCACCTGATAGTACCGGTGTGAAAAATCTAATAAAAACCATTTAATGATAAATAAGCAACTGAAGTCTTACTTATGCACAAAGGAGTTAATTAGAAATAAAAAATAAACTCAGGATAAATCAGAGCTGAAAATGCTAAAATAGAGTTTAACTATGGGTTAATTGGGGCATTGCAGACTAGGCTCTTCAGCCTTGGTAGTCAAAAGAGTCTAGGAGACGGACAACTCTGAATTAAAACTGGGAAAAGTCCACCCCCTTGTCCAGTGTAATGCGAGGCTGGCAACAGATAGAATAAGCAACATGTTCCCGATATGCACAGTTAATGGGGCTCTGGTGAAGCTTTGATAGGCCACTCATGGAGTGCGGAAGATTGAATGAAAGTGATATTCATCTGCATTGGCCAAGGCGATGATGCTGGAACTTTTGTCTGGTGCCGTTCCAATGAAACAAAGATGATTCCCTGAAGAAAACAAGCAAATTTTCCCCAATCATTTATGAAAAGTGGTTGCATGTCAGGTAAAGGACCAGGGGAGATGGCAATCATTACCTCGACAGTCAAGACACAAGTGTACATTTTTCTCATTCCATCAATAGAAAATAGGTTTGGTGATGATGAAGTAATTTTTCAAGATGATAATGCATCTGGCCACTGAGCAAAGAGTGTTAAGTCTTTTCTTTGTGAAAGGCATATCAGCTCAATGATTGCGATTGAAAATTTATGGTGGAATTTTTTTTAAAAATGGTCCATGAAAAAGCTCTATCCTGCAAAGCTGATCTGTCAACCACTAATCGAGAAAATTGGACCAAGTCTATGCCTCAAAGAATTCAGACCATCAAAAGCTTGGAGGAGCAGCAACAAATATTTAATTGTGATTTTTTTTGTTGTTGGTTCCATAATATTTTCCTCTACTTGATCTGGGGAAAAATATGCCATTAATTTAAATGATTTAATCTAGTTTGGAGGTATTTCTTGAATCCAGAATGTTCAACTATTAAACAACAACTGTTGTGTCATATCTGATTTGTTTATTTGCTGCAAAGTAAAAAGCTGGGTGAACATCATCTAAGTGGTGAATCCATTTTTGCCAGGGGTAGTATACATATTTTCATATTTTATATGCTTATAATTCTTTAAGGGATCAAAAGTGAAGAGAGACACCTCACCCTTCACTTGACCCCTTTAAGAATTATAAGCATATAAAATATGAAAATATCCAGTTGAGGTTGATAACAAAACAATCAAAATCAAGACATTACATGAGAATAATCAATGTTATAGCACACAAAGAAAATATCCAAATCAAACATTGAAAATCATTTGCACCTGCTTGGCGATGTTAGTCACTGATGTCTGAATTCCACATAAGTTGAGCAGAAAATATCTACAGGACCATATTTAACTTCTGTTTTTTGTAAAACAGATTGTGACTGGCAATGAAATATGGATATTTTACAACAGGGAACCCAAGAGATCAGGAGTCAAATGAAATGAACCACCACTAACAGTACTAAAGGCCGGTCTCCATCCAAAGAAGGTGATGTGTATATGGTGAGATTGGAAAGACGTCCTCTACTAGGATTGATTTGTAAAAGTACTGCTCCCAATTAGATCAACTGAAGGCAATTGATGAAAAGCAACCATCCGGAAGAAGTTTGAGAGAAAGGGCACAATATTCCATTATGATAACATTAGACTAAGTATAATGGTGACTAACCAAAAATTGTTAAAGTTATTCACCAGATATTGAACCTTCAGATATCCATTTATTCTAGTCTTTACATAATTCTCTTAAATGAAAAAGAAAGAATCAATTCTCTGGAAGACTAAAAGGTAGGGGTGGGGGCATCTTGAGCAGTTCTTGGCTGACAAAGATAAGTTCTGGGAAGATGGAATTATGAAGTTGTCTAAAAGATGACAAGACAGAAACAAAATGGAAAATATGTTTAATTAAATTAATGTCAAAAATAAAATTGTTTTATTTTTACTTGATAAATCTAAAACTTCTTGGGGGCCCAACCCAGATATACTTATGAAAGATAAAAAAAAAATTTTTTTTTTTTAAAATAAAATAAAACCCTGCCTGCATGCATGCACACAGTAAACCAAAATAAACAGGAAGATCTAACAATCTAAGGGGGTAATTAGAGAGAGAAAGCTGAACGCGGAATACAGAGGGGAGGGGAATATGGGGGGTATTAAAAAAAAAAAAAAAAAAAACAGGCAGACAATATCCACAATACAAGTGACAAGGATTATCTAAATGGCCTGTTTTGTTTCTCCTCCAGAATTCTATAAGCAAAAGTTTTTGTGCTCAGCAGAAAAAGCTAACTCAGCCCTTCATTTCTGCCAGTACAGAAGCCAACATCCAGGAGAAATAAATAAGTCGCACATTCACCTAAACCTTCCTTCTACTCACTCCCCATAAATTTACTGCTTTCAATTGCCTTAGTAGATTAAGGCGGCCGGAGATTAGATCCCCTGGATGGTTTCCTTGGAGACGTATCATAAATCAGTGTCAGCATCCGAGTAAACATTAAGAAAGAAAGCAGCAAAGGGTAAATCGACTGCAGCTATAATTCTTATGATATAAAAATGCAGTGATAAACTATTGTTACATTTAAGGGTAGTAAGGGCCGGGTTACCGACTTTGCCACTTCTAAAAATGTACCAGTGATATTTCCTCATTTATGCTGGGGAGTAGAACTAAAACAAAAAGCCAAGATTGATCTTAGCAGTGCTAAGTGCAGTCCCAGCATTTTTGTTCTGGTTCTATTCACCAGCACAAATGAGGAAATATCACTGCTACTTCTAAAAATGTACAAACTTTTTTCATAGGCCTATCCTAACCCCAGAGGAAGGTAATCTACGCTAGACAGTAATCTGAACTCTTGTATATGACCTCAGAATGAAGTGTAAAAGTATAAAGTAGTAAATAAGCAGAAGTCTCAAAGAATTAAAAAAATAATTCATTCCCATATCGATATACTATGGTTAGACAAGCCAACAGACTAGTAGTAATTTAGATATTGTATGTCAATCTGTATAATTAAGTGAGAGGTGTCATACAGTGTGTGTTACGCTATAGGAACCACCTAAACATGGGCACAGCCCAACCAAATTTGGCATGCAATCTAGGATAAGGTTTTAAAATAAAAAGTTTTGAGGAAAAAAAATTTAAAGGGTTTTTAGAGAGAGGGTTCTATTTACAATATAACTATAATGCTAAAGTGGAACCTTAATTTCCATTCAATATACACATTATTATTTTATGTTTATATACAATTCAAGGGGTCAAAAGTGAAAGGAAACTTTTCCCCCTTTAAGGTGTTAAAAGTGAAGGGAGACTTACCTTTAAGGGGGTCAGAAAGCTTTAGTTTTGGTTTTTTTTTTAAAATTTTATTTTATTCCTTAAATATTTTACCCGGCATAGACAGGTACTTCAGCTAGTATTACAATATTGTAAGAGAAAAAAAAAGAAATTCAGATTATAAGTGGTCAAGGGGATCTACATGTTGCTAAGCCACCCACAAAAGATCTTGGTATGGTAGGTGAAAGTGCAGAGACCGTACTTTTGTTTATTCTTATTTTTTCCCCCCAAATATTTTGCAAGTGCGACCTTGAAGCTGGAATGTCCTTGAAACCAGGAAATATGATACTTTCAAGTATTGAAAATAGTATTAAAGTATTTTTAAGCTTTTAAGATATGATGATAGTAAACAAAATCTCAAAGTTTACTTAAATAACTATATTAAGTTAATTCAATTCAGTTCTTTTCATTCTACTGTAACAAATTGCTTTTACTTCTCGTAAAATGTTTACTAGCTTGTATGTGTACGCATCACACCACCTAATTTCAAATAGATTTGTATAAGTTGAGGAATGTATTCCTATTCTCAAGGCCATTATAATGAATGCACTGATAAACTAATATGCTAGTTCCACATTTTCTGATAACTAATCGAGCTATTTCACATGCATGGCCTTCATCTGTCAAGGCTGGCAATGGATATAGTAGCCATTCTGCTTCAGAGTGGATTGCCAGTGTACTAGCTGGCCTACATTTTCTCAATCTGTTAACATACTAGTAAACAAAACCAGGACTAAGATAGCTGGAAATGAGGTACAATTTAAGAGCTTGATCTGTGTCTCTTCCAAAGGCATTAATGTAATACTGACAATCAGCCAGAATTTGAACCATCTCAGGTTTTGTCTTCAAGCTTACACAGGCAGTTATATTAAGATCAATTGCCCCTTTCTAGGCATTTTTTTAAAAAAAACCTTTTCACGACTAAATTATTAAGGAGCTTAATGCCTGAATTTTCCATATTTTGAAGAATCAAAATCCTGATGGGATACAATTGTCCCAGATGTTGAAATGAAACCGCAAATAAAATTAAAAGCTTTTTCTTACTTTATACACTTTCACATAATCATAAATCTATAATATAAAAAAAAAAAGATCGGATGAAAAACACAGACTTAGCCGATCATTTTGCCCACACATCTTTCCCGTTCAGCCATGTAATGCAAACTATTTTCTGCACGGCTTTCATACCATGATGACGTCATTGTATATGTAAAAAAATAAAGTAAATGAGATTTAATCATTAGAGTGAATGAAAGGTGACATATGTTTGATAAATCCTACCTGTGAGATTACAAGTTACATAAACAGCTAGTAATGAAAATAAACAAGCTTATTTTGTGTTCACTTGAACCAGATGTTAGCATTGTCAGCATGAATACAAGGTAGAGTCATAAGGATTTGCATGTTTAGCTCAAGGATGGAGACGGTAATAAACAGTGAAGAGTTGAAGTTCCACACCAAAGATTTCGTCATGCTCAGACTTAGGAGAGAAAACTACTTTCAAACTAAGACATCACTTCAAGTGTTAATATAGTAAAAGGATATAACAAATAATTAGTTTAAGAGGAAAATTAGCTGCAAGCATGTAGAAAATAGTAAATCTTTTTTTTCTACATGAAAGTTTACCAATAAATTTAAGACATTAAACATTTCTTCAAAATCATTATACAGGGATCCCCCGCTTAATGAAATCTTGCTTTAAGCCACTTTTACGAAAGTCCTCAAGCCACTATAGCTGGGTCTGGGAGCATCTGTGCTTTATCTCTATTTTGTGCATCTGTTAGCAAAATGTGTCCTAGAGAGCTCATAAACGTTATGCTTAGCATGAAACTGGCAGTCATAGTTTTTTGGGTTTTTTTTTAGGGGGGGGGGGGTCTAGGAACACTCCAAAAATGTTCCAATTTAAAATAATGGTAACTGTTTCTTTGCTTTACACCCTTTAGGCTTATGAAAAGTTTCATAGCAATGCTCTACTTTCAGATGGTGGTGGTGGGGGGGGGGGAACCTGCACATTGACTAAGGTAGTAGGTATGATTTTGCATTCACAAGCAATAATTGTTGAATTTCTCCAATTTTGATACAGCCAATCCATGAGAAATTAATTCACTAGCAACAGCAGGCTATAAATAGTCATGTCGAAGGTACTCCTCACATTCTATAATTTCTCAATTATTAATTAAAAAAATTTAAAAAGAAAGGTCATGGGTGCTATATGTTTTTGAATCATCAAACAAATCAAGTCTGCAGAAAGACAAAAGTCCCCTTGAACTAAACGTGACTAAATGTTCATTTAAATTTTTAATTCCTTGTTTTTTTTTTAAAATATTGGAGTTTTATTAGGTATTTACTTAGTCTAGCAAAAAAGACCATAAGTGTGAAGTGCCTAATAAAGCTTGAATTCAAACAAGTTATGATCTGCAAGACTAGCTAATTGATAATTCTTCCATGGCAATGTGTTCCCAACATTGGAGTATTAACCCTTTGAACACTGACTCCCTCACAAACACCCAGGATCTATATAACATGCACTGTTTGATTACGGATAGAGGGCCACTATTCTGTGAGCACGAAAGTTCACGTGGGCAGACAATTAAATATAACGTGCACTGTGTCTGATCAATGTCCCCAGGTCAGATTAGGTCACGATTCCGGGGTGTGTCGGAATGTATCAATGTTCCAAAACGAAATGCACGTGGGTTTATGGACTTTCAAAGGCGGATACTTTAGCCATGTTCAAAGGGTTAAAGCATAAAAGGTATCATTCCTTTTGTTAGACTTCATCTTATTTCATATGAAATCAACAGTCTTATGTCTTTTCAGTAACAAAGTAACAGTGATCTCAGTGTCTAAGGGAGAAAACTATATTAGGGAAAGAAAAACACGCATTCTTTGACCTAGCTAGAAATAAACTATGTCACAAGGTCAATAATCTGAGGTCAAGAAAGTTAAATAAAAAAACTCTACTTACACTAAGTTAATACCTAACACAAAATTCAAGATTTCTATCAGCATTGTAAAGATAGTGTCACAGTCAGAATGGGCATAAATCTTTTTCCTTATCTGTTTTGATTTATGTTAAATTAAGTTTACAAATTCATAACTAAAAGCCTTCTTCATTTATAGCATAGCAAGATTGTATGCCAGCTTTTTGGAAAGTAGCCAGCCATTTGATACTAACAGTAAAAAAAAAAAACGAAAAAAAAAAAGCCTACTTAGGGCAATGGCACCTTAGTCCCCATCAAAGTATTTCCCTCAGGATCTCACACTTATCCTAGCATCCCTTCCACTTTCCAAAACAATCTACTAAAACCTCTTCCAGAATCATCATCAGTTGCCTCATCAGATTCTCCTTAATCCTGTCTAGTCTGAAAACTCTTTAGATAAAACCAGAAGTTGCAGGAAGCCAAATCTGGATTGTAGAGAGGCTAGCAGACCTGGGTGATGCAATGTTTTCCAAAAACCTTGCACAAGACATGTAGTATGGGAAAGCTTGGTCATTGTGAATGAGATGGTCAAACAGTACACAAGTTCAATCAATGGCATCTCACTTCCGACTGAGTAACCCAACTGGAAAGTGTTCAGGCATGCGCAGTAAGGTCCCCTCAGATTGGTTGCAAAAGTATATAAGACAAAACTAGAGTAAGAGGGTATTTGTGCCATATTAGAAATGCAAGGTAGCACAAGACCATCTACTGTGAGTCAGCTATTGATAACTAACATCGCAACTCTGCATTGAGAACAACTGGCAGGCTCAACAGTTCAGTGTACCACTAACAAGTCTTGGTATCAAACAAATGCAACAAATTCAGAAAACATCCGAAAGTAAAAACATAATTTAGCCACAAGGAATTAACTTCAGCCACCCAAAAGGTACAGCCACAGATACGTTCACTGGCTTATTCTTCTCTCTAATGTTTATAAGTCAATAAACACAGAGAATTGGAGGCTACCCAGCAGCCCACGTTTCCGGTAGTGGGAAGGTCCTCTCTGGTCCAGGCAATCGCCCTGCAAACACGTGTCTTTTTTTGTCTTAAACACAGCAAAAATACAGTTATGAACCAAACGTGTTCAAACTAAACAGATAAGAACAAGCAACAAAGTCACTAATATCATACAACATTACAACTTGCAAGGATCACAGGAGGATCTTTGCTCCTGCCCGCACAGGTTATTTTTTTAAAGTAAAGATCAGCTTGGGCACACCGAGTTTACTCTTTGGGCATGGTGCCTTTCCTCAGTAGCTCAGCAAGCCAAGACCAACATAACTGCAAAGCTGTAGGTTTTTTGTCAGAGTAGCCTTCTTAGATGAACTGACTTACAGGGCTCTAGATGCCCTACTATTTTACCCATAGCTGGGGTCCGGGAAGTGTATTCATGCCTTTCCCAAGGGCATTAGTGAGAAGATATCACAAATTATCTCAGTAGGAATTTGAACTCACCGATTCCATGATGCTAACAGTTAGGCCAACTCTGCACCGCCACAGAGTAGTTAGGCATATTGTCAATAACATACAAAAATGGTACCGACAACTATAGGTAACCAGGAATCAACAACATAATTGGCAATGAGAAAGAATTGACATTTGTAATCAAGCAGGAGCTGAAAGACCACATGCAGAATAATGTCAACTACAATTGGTCTTTCCACTTTGTCAATGATTTAGGACATGACAGTAAAGTCCCTAAATCAAACATATGCAAATGTATAAAGGATAGATAAAGTTCCATTATTTCAACTTATAGTATCTAAAGAGCATTTTACAGAGGAAACTAGATTTCATTTCAGAAAAAAAAAAAATAAATGACACCTAAACTCACCCCAGACTCTTCCTTAAAATTATTAAGGAGTCAAAGTCATTTAAAAAGAATCACATTCCTATTGTAGAGTCTCAGCTAAAATAGATTAACGTATTTTAACTAAAACACATCATGGATGTTATCAAATGATAGAAAACATCTTTTGAATTGAAGCCAGGCTGTAGCATAACATAATTGATACAGTGCCCGATATTATATGAAGACAAGGAAAAAAGTTAATCTAATGAACAAAGACGAAATTATGGGGTTCCTCTTATTAGTAGAGTAAGAAGGATCCATTTTCTGTGCAAGATCAAGTAATTTCAAATTATGGTCAGATGATTATTTTAAGGCAATTACAAAAAGAACTTAGCCCCGATATTATTGCACATCACAAAAGTATTTAAAGTTCAGAGAAGTACTTTTTAGTGTGTTCATTACTAAGCACTCGGGAAAGGCATGAATCTATGGCTCCGCAGACTAACATCACCATGCAATCGTCATGGGAGGAGTTAGGAAAGGCCTTTGTCCAACAGTGGACCGGAGATGGCCGATGTTGATACAAAATTATGTTTACTAAGTCTAAACAGGATGTAGCAGAATCAAGACCCCCCTTACCCAATAGCTCCTTGATCATGGATATGACATTTGACCTGTGCGCAATTATAAATCAACAATAGCATAATAAAACTAATTCACCACTGTCCTGTTTTGTTATTTTATTAACTCAGGTGACCAAAATCCAAGAATATTTCATAATAGACACTCCAGACAACAATGTTTTAACCATACTAATTAGTGAACAATAAGACCATTCACTTGTAATCAATTCACTTATGTAATAATCTTTAAGTTACTTGGAAATTTTTTTTAATTTAGAAATTTATACAGGGCATTATTTTGAACCATTTAAAAAGAAAATTATTAAGTCAACTCAAATGCACTTCCTATTGCCTTAGAAAGTAGGCACATTTACTATATTTGGTCAATGCTTTTTCAACCGGATCTGTCAATGGTGTCCCCCTATGGTCAGCAGAAAGTCAAGTTTATTTCCTCTTTTTAATACTGACCAAAATATAAAAAAAAAAAAAAGACAATGTTTACAAAGTTATCTTTTAAAGTTCTTTGTTAAAAAAAAAAGTTTTCATTTTGCCTATCATTTTTAATGTACCTCAATATTTTTGGCTATCAAAAAAAAAAAAAAAAAAAAAAAACACACACAAACCCAAAAGCTTTTTATGAGCACATGACCACAGGAAACAGGTTGTTGGGGAAAATGCCAGCAAACAGTGTGAGAGGAAATTTCCATTTAGTCTATTTATGAACAAATGGTTTTCAAGCTGCTGCATGGTTATAGCAAAGGAACAAGAATAAAATCTTTCTGGTCCGTTTTTTTTAAAATGAAAAGTTGAAGCTCATTTACCAAACTCGAAACAAGGAACCTGTAGCAGAGTACAGCAGTTAGTGTGCTCATCTTGTAACCCCCCCCCATCAGTGAGTTCAATCCTAACAATACGGATATATGCTAAAGTCAATTTAGTCCAGTCTTAAAGATATTGAAGCAGTAATTGAAACCAAAATTCTGGCACCTTGACTTTTTGAAGCATTGTGGGTTAAATTTCATCCCATTTTTGAAGTGTTGGTATCTGCATGGTGGGTCATTTTTAATCCCACCTTTTTATCTTCAGATATCTAGGACATCCTGTCTCACCATTTTGTTCAGTACCCAGACTGAACTACTATGCAATCTGTTGATCAAAGAAGAATAAAAAGAGTTAATCCGGACAAGTATTACTGAAGATCATTCGATTTTAAGAAATTTTTTAATCTCATTTTTATCCCTTGTAGTAGCTTTTGAGAGAAATGCAAGAAGACTTATGTCCGTCCACACCTCGAGTACTGTGCACAGGCTGAGTCACCATACATGGAGAGATAAAAAAATCTTTTAGAAAAAGTCCAAAGATATGCAACTAAGTTAGTACCGGAATTAAAAAGTATGATGTAAGTAATTTTAAGAAGAATTATGTTTATTAGACCCCCGCAAAGGCATAAGGCCCTAAATATTGTGTAAATATGATTGTTATGTGTGCTTGTATATACAAATTGTATACGTTTTTTCACACTAAAATAAAATGTTCATGACACACACACACACACACACAGTGATAAGTTGTGCAGTGCAATTAGGATGCTATAAAAAGCTTTTTTCCATCGATGGCTTATTGGGGAGGGGGAAATGAATTCTATAGACAATTCCAAGAGGCAAATCAATTGTCTGAATTTCTTAGATGAAGCATAGTCATTTTTTTTTCTTTTTACATCTCCCTGGTAAGATAGGCTCCCTAAGATAAGGAGTGCTAATTCAAATCTTGTTGGAAGCTACTTTTAAAAAATTATTTCTAATCCCTTCTGCTAATGCTAAACAACCTGACCACTACGATAAAAAGGCAACAAAAATAGTTGAAAATTAATAAAGCAAATTAGTATTAGAAAAAATACTGAAAGATCATAAAATACTGAGCACAATGAAGGGATGATAGAATGTTGGATTAGGAGCATGTTATTAAATTAGAATTTACTTGACTGATCTGGCAAAAATCATCTGGAAATGCTTTAAGAACCATAGGTAGAAGAAAAAAAAAAAAAAAAAAAAATACTGTATTTGAGGGCATAAGAATCCTCACATTTCAGTAGGAAATATTAAGAGAAGACCATGTTAGTGCATTTAAAAGGTAAGCACTTAATGTTATTGAAATATGCAGCTACGGAATAGAAAAAAGAAATTGGATAAAACATGCAACTAGGTCAGCATACAAAACATGTTAACACAAAGAAGGAGTTCAATCGTCCAAAGAACTATTTGAATTTTAAT
>VCCN01000158.1:6695855-6705862 GCA_006491835.1 Architeuthis dux | reverse complement strand
CCTCTCGGACGTGTTGACAACGTGAGTGACCCTCTCGGACGTTGACACTGTGACTCACTCTCTGTGGCTCATCAGCAGTTGTTGACAATGGCAACTACATATAATAAAAATACGTTAATAGATGTTATTGCTTTCAGTTCCCGGTGTTTTAAGTTTATCTGAGCTATGGGGAAGAATTTGGGCAGTCCAGGGGGGTGGATAAGGCTATTAGGTAAAAATAAAAGTCCAGTCTAGAATTAGGCTTTTCTGCACTTCTATCTATCAAGTCGAAGGCTCGAAATAAGCACCAAGTTGAGAATGATATAAGATGTGCTCTCTCACTAGCAAAGCCACAACTCGAAGAACTAGTAGCAAAAAAAAAAACAAAACAAGAACAGAGATCACATTAATATGTATTTCAGTTACGATAGCAGAATTCTTTTTGTTTTATAATAAATTGGTATTTCAAATGATCTGTTCTAATTATTTTCGCTTGCTTTCTTCACTTTCATCTCTTTCATTCTCCTTTCCTCTCTCTCTCCACAAAAATACACAGCAGCAGCTGTACAATTATAAAATTAAACCAATTCTTGGTATAAAGCTGTCTAAATATACGTAAATTAAAGTTATTACTTGAAATTATTCTTTGTTGCAACGTAATAAATGGAGGGGGGATACTAGTATTTTTATTGACAAAAGTGGGGAATGACTCGAAAAGGTTGGGAACCACTGGTGTAAATTATATAAATAAGTGGCGTAGGCATTGCTATCTTTATAAAATAAGATAGAAATCTTGGGTTTCGAAAAATGTTCTTCGGAATCACTTTCATCTCTTTCATTCTCCTTTCCTCTCTCTCTCTCCCTGGCCTTTTAGACGTGTATTTAGGGAGCTAATTCTCTCTTAAAGATAATTCATCAAATGTGACTGACCAAGACTTTGGAAGATTGTGTTATGTAAATCAGCATGCAAAATCTTGGCTTATACCTGGGCCCGAACCAGAGGCGCAGCAAGAGGGGGTGAGAGGGGGCAATCGCCCCTGAGAGCAGGTGTGAAAGGGCGAAACATTTCCTCTGGCCCATAGTGCCTGTTAATGAATAATTAGGCCATCCTCTTTTTAGGATATAGCGCAACGGCCTTTGGTGGTGTATTTTTCGCTGAGAAACCCTTGCTACGTCAATGGCCCGAACTTCGAACTCTGGTACCGATGGGAAATACGTAACTATTTCAGCCACCAGGTGGGCTACAATGCAATTAAGTTATTATTTATTTCAAAAGATATGCCAAACATGTAGGACTGATAAGGTGCGTATCTATTTTCCGGAAAATGTATATCCTGGTTAACTGCTCAGTCAGATTAAAATTGTGCCCTCAATTGTCTTGACTTTCTCAGTACTTCTCTATGGTTATTTCTCTTACATCTGCTGTTTTTACGGTTTCAATTAACATTACTCATCACTGTTGAGTCGCCCCGCTTGCCACTGTTCCATTATGAAACTAGAAAGCACACAGAGAGCGCATACCTCTACAGACGCCATTGTCAGGGGTAGTAATTGCGCAATTTAATCAGTTCCTCCGTAGCCTATTGCCCACCATTCCGTAAAATCTCATTGAAATTCATTGAGAACTTTTGGAGATATCGTGTAAGACAGACATGACATTTTGGCGATATTATGCTATTTGTACATATAACTACGACGTAGTTGATGATGAAGATGATGATTCTCAACAAGGGGGGAATTCCACCCCTTAGAGGAACTTTAGGGTTTCGATGATGGTGGGAGAATTGAGGTCACAGATTGGCAGATTCAAACTTTTTTAATTATTGATCTTTTGGCACTGCTACCATAGTTAAATTACCTTTTAAATTTCCTTTTTAAAAAGTATCAAAGTAAATGTATATGTACTAATATAGAAACAAATAAAAAATTTTCAATATTATATGAATATTATTTGGAATGTATCTTTTTGATCAAGACGATCTTGAAAGGGTAGAATGACATTCTGAAATATAGTGAAAAGGGTGCATGGGCAAAACGGTTGAGAACCACTCACGCCTATGAATGCTATAGAGGTGTATGCACCACGTAGGGATAAGACTAAGTTACGACCTCCCTATAAAAGTCTGTATTACTTAAAGCGGGTCTTAGTGGATTTTCAGTTTGGCTAACAGAACTCAGTGCATAAATAAAACCTTTTCTAAACAATCAGTTTTTGCTGACCTGAATTTGTTATAGGATCCTCTCGACGGTTATAAAACGGATAACACACTCACATCGTCAATCTGTCCCCTAAGAACTCTCCGCCAACCGACACACAAACGAATGAGCCCTTTCATCTTCGCCTATCACAAATTGACAACTTGAATACTTTCACATGGGTAACTCTAACTTCAACTCCAGCACAATAGTCTGGGGATATATGACCGCTAGAGAAAATTCATTTGTACACCATTGGAAGATAACTACATTTTAAGCTGGAACTCAAACCAGCCGTCTGTAAACAAACGTGACTTTCTCATTTCTCATTCACTTTAGTCTACATTCATATATATAAGAATATTGAGTTAATTAGCTTGGTAAATATAAACAGAGAGACAACGACACAATCAGATATGTTTATTGCAGATTTTACATACAGTGTTAGCTTCTAGATTATTGGAAGACTATCTGGCGGCAAACGAATGCACTATCGTTTTGACCACCCTAGATATACAGATAGGGACTAAGATCACGTGAAAGGAAGAAAAAACTGAAGACTATATATTGCCCCAGGGAGCTGTTCAATTATTAACCAATAAATGTACCCGTTGTATGTATTTTTTCACACACACACACACACACACCCCGTTCATCAAGTGAAACCACTTGACACATACATATTTTCCTCTAGAACACCCAGGTTTTATTCCGAGAACCAAAGTTAATCTTTCCAAGTACAACTCTCAGATAACCAAGTTTCTGAACATGGAAATATAGCACTTGACTCGAAATACGATACCCATTGTAAACAAAAAGTCTAGGAAAAATCTTATATCCTGTCACCTTACATCTTACCTTGGAACTTTGACCAGCCACTCACCTTCCACTCACCTCTTCCTATAAGAAGACGAACTATTTACCTCAGAGACGCGCCTCTCATCTTCACTTACGTACATACACATACATACACACACTCTAACAACGAAGGACTCTTTAATACTTCATCATCATCATCATCATCATCATCATCATCCGTTATAAGTCCACTGCTGGACGAAGGCCTTTCCCATCTCCTTCCATGACAACCTATCTTGTGCTAATCTCTGCCAAGTCTTACCGGCCAACCTTTCTATCTCGTCCCGCCATTCCTACTTCTGTCTGGCCGTTTCCTACTTCTTTTACTATCCCATGGGCACCAATCTGTTAATCTTTTCCCCCATCTATTGTCATCTCTTCTCGCTAGGTGGCCGGCCCATCTCCACTTTTGTTGCTTAATTAGTTGTATAATATCCTTTACTCTAGTCTTTTCTCTGATCCATGTTGATCTTTTTCTATCTCTCAGCGTTACCCCTAGCATTGCTCTTTCCATGGCTCTCTGTGCTATTCTAAGTTTGTTTTCTGCTCGTTTGGTTAATTTCCAGGTTTCGCAACCATAAGTCATGGCTGGTATTATGCAGCCGTTATATACTTTCCGTTTTAGGCACATTGGCAAGGTGCTCCTCAGAATGTCTCTATTCATACCAAATGCTTTCCAACCTATCGTTATGCGTCGCTTTATTTCGCAGTCATGGTCTTTCTCTAGTTTTATTACCTGACCTAGGTATATGTATTCATCGACCTCTTCTAGTATCTCGCCTTCTATCTTTATGACCTTTTTGGGGACTTTATTTCTTATTTCTTCTCATACAGATGATAATTACCTTATTGTTATGCCTTATGTAATAAACACACTTTTATTATGTGGCAATGTATTTGTATTCTTTATTTTCATTGCATCATCGCCATGCGCATCTTCTCCATGCATCACCTTTACTGCAGGCACAGTCAGGGAAAGAGAGATACGGCGACCCTTCTTCAGCAGACATCGCTAACCTTACTCTTTCTACCTCTCTAGCATCAACACGCTATTATCAGCACTCTAGCTTACTTACAGCAGTCTGACCATTAAGACTATTGCCACTACTATTACTATTACGACTAGTAGCTTACTGTTACGATCCTTGTTATCGTTCATTATCTAAACTAAAATTCATTCGGAGTCAGATATATTTAATAATAATCCTAATTACATCAATATTAGTTCTATTATACCGTGAAGTAACAAGAATTTATCGTTTATGCTTTTGCTCGAATTTAGAGTACTGTAGCGCCACTGAGGCATTTTTATGTTTCTTTATAACCACGAGTAAATTTTTTTTTTTCGGTAACAATTAATGACTTTTGTAAAAAGTAATTCTTCGGATTAAAGCCAGAGGGAAAATGTTTCAGTTTCTTCTTGTCTGTACTCGATTTCTTTTCCTTTTGTGTCGTCAGATTTTTAAAAAAAACATTTTCTTTTCACATGGCTTTATTAGGTGAGAGACAGCTACAAGAGTATTTGGGAAATTTAAAACCCCACCCGCTGGAAGAAAAATGTTTCAACCAGAAAAGTCACGACACCTGTTCAACTACATTTTCATGTAAAGTTTTTTTAAAGAATCATTTATTTGTTTAAGAATTGTAAATTGTGACTGTTTTTTAATCTTTATTTCCTCGATTTTTCTTTTTCTTTTGTGTCTATACTGAATCTTTCCTCTATTTAAAAGAGTTTGATTAGTTAAAGTGGATCCTAGTGCATTATCACTCTGGCCAATCAAAACTCAGAAAAAATAAATTCTAACCAATCACTTTTCGCTGCGCCATGCTAGCCCCGGGATCCCATCTACGGTTATAAAAGTATACCGAAATGACAGCCGCCAGCCTGTTCCCATGAAAGATGCACATATCTATCCGCCAACTGACACCTACTTCCCAGGTGGTTGTGCTCGTTTATCTCTGCTAGTTCGTTTCTCACCAGACTTAAACACACACACACACACACACACACACACACACACATCTCCGCCAGCCGTCTTCCGCAATCCCTTTCATCCGGGCTTCATCAACCCGCAACTCCTCACACTTCTAACCAACCTACGCACGAATTCTACGAACACCCTCCGCGTTGCTCCGACCTCTGCGTGACATTTGTCACGAATTCTAATTGAGTTGTTGTCACAGCGACCCAAACGAAGGACATACGATTCATACTATTGTCAACATGTTTTTAAACAATAGGAATAAACTTTTTTGATGCTGTTATTTTAATTCTAGGATCTCCAGAATGTTGTCCACCTCCATCCATGCACACTCCAAACACTACTATACGAATACTTCCGTAGACTGCATTAGCATAGCTCTACCCAGGCCGTATACGAGTCAGTATACGAGGTCTGTCCGGAAAGTATCCAGCCATTTTGTAGAACCGGTTGAGCGGCCTTGATGTAGCTTGGCAACCAATCACAGGGGACCTTACTGCGCGTGCGTGATCTATTCACCCGTTGGGTTACTCAGTCGACAGTGAGTGGGCTTGTGTACTGTGCGACCGTCGCATTCACAATGACCGGGCAAGTAGATTCTTCATGTCTCGTGCAGGTTTTTTTCGGGGGGGAAAAAAACATCGCATCACCCAGGTCTACTAGCACCTCCCCCCCCGTTCTACAGTCCATATTTGTCTCCTTGCGATTTCTGTCTTTACCTAAGGTTAACATTGTCGTTGAAACGGAGATTAAGGCGAGATTAAGAAGAACGCGACGAGGCAGCTGATGGCGACCCCGAAAGGGGACTGTTTTCTAAAGTGGAAGCGACGTTACGTTGGGATAAGTGGTTGAGGTCCCTATTTTTCGTTATTATTAAATGGCTGGATACTTTTAGTAGATTTCTTAGCTTTTATTTACAGTAATTCAAATTTTCAGAAACACTTCAATTTTGGGAACTTAGTGACAGTATGAATGCTGAGGCACATTTGTTTTTTAACTGGTTCAAGCATGCAGACCAAGAAGCGTGGATTTTTAATGTTCAAGACCAATTACAGGAGACATGACATAACAAACATGAAACTCAAAAACAAAAATAACAACTCGACAAAACGCGTATACACCTCTCTCCAACCCCCTCACTCACTCTCTCTCTCTCTCCCCCTCTCTCTCTCTCCCACCCAAAAGGTTCCCATCTAGTCAGTGGCAAACATAAATACCAAGAGAAGCAGTGTTGCCGATTTAGTGCGTTTCTTGTTTTGGCAGTGCAAAAAAGCGCTAAATTAGCCATTTAAAGCCATTATTTGACCATTTTTAGTGTATTTTTGGTGGTTTTTTTCAGCCATTTTTGTCTATTTGTTCAAATTTAGCGCTTTTTGGCAGTCAGACAAGCGCGAAAGTATTTTTGCGTTGACAACACTGAAGAAAAGCTTGACGTTTAAAAAAACCTCCAGAAAAATGTTATTTGCTTTACTACTCAACAAGTTTCGAAAAAAGGTACAACCTTACGGTCACCTTTTTACAAAAAATAAACACACATTTGCAACTACAAACATTTTTTACTCAACTCATTCCTCAAACATTCGAGTATTTTACTCTCTGTCAACTTTCCATTTCAGTTTTAATAAATGTTGTTATTTGTTTTATAACAAAGTTTGCGTAACTTTGTTCCTTTAAAGTTGGCCACTACTCTGATTAAAGGCCACTGTTATTAGTAACTAAAACAGTTGGGCTAATTTACTACTAACTATCACAAAAGAACTGTAGTGGTGCAATGATCACCATAACATAATTTGATAAGAATGAGTATTGTTCGTAACAGTTTGGTTTGGCCTTGAAAGCTGAATTCTCCGACATATATTTCATTGTAAAAATTGAGTATTTGGGTCACCATTGGAATGAAATGTATGTATTTGTGTTTGTACTCTTTGTGTACAAATTCAGTCAAATATTCCAGTAAAATACAGGCAAAGGAAATACAAGCAAGACATATATTTTCAGTGATGGAAATCTGGGTACGCGGGGGAAAGGCGTATACCTACTTCTCAATTTCCAGTTTTGTTGTATGTCCAATGAATGTCTACTAATGGAGACATTACCGTGTGCCTTGTTCCCAAAACCTAGCCCTACCGTATACCTAGTTCCCAAAACCCATTTCCATCACTGGTGTTTCATAAAGGACGCACCCCTAAGGATAATAATAAGGATTATGCTACAATATCAGTCACGCGACAACGCTGTACACAGAGAAAACAGTATTTAGCAGTCGGAATGATTGCATAATACTCTAGTCTCATATGAGCATCCATTCCTTTGTCTTGTGTCAGCTATGTCGTTTTCCAATGTAATGAAATGTTCGTGTAATGAAATGGGTACGAACCTGCGTCCAGGTTAAAGGAGACCACTTTCAACATCTATTTTAAAGTTACGATCTGTGTGTAATTAGCATCTTTTAGTAATTTGTGTCTTTAAAAAATAGTTTTTAGATTTAAAATAGTTTAAATACTGATTGTCAAAAAGTCGATTGCATCATTCTTCTGAACAGATTAGGAAAAACATTTGGCGTACATAAACGTCTACATGTTGATTTACATGTATTTGTTTTTAGTGACCTTGTCAAAATTGTCAACATTAACACTTTAATTCAACTATTCGGTTGATGAAATGCAAGTTTCTCTACGGAACAATCGACGTATTGTCAGGCATTTATACGTGTGCTTTAGTTCAAGGACGCGTTATCAGAAAAAAACAAAAAACAAATACTTAATGTCGGTGAGTGGAAAATCTGGTGACCGGAAGAAAAGTCACAGGAAGGAGAGTCACGGAAGAAAAGTCACATTGTACCATTACCCTGGGCTACCTAAAAAAAAAAAAACGTAAACAGAAGAAAGGCCACAGGAAGAAAAGTCACCGACCAAAAGTCATAGGGAAAAGGTTTCTTTTTAATAAAATAATTAATAATTTAATCTAATGTATAATAATTAAATAATTTAAACTTTTTTTTTGTAAATTTAAAAGAATAAAGGTTCTTTTGTGATTCATATACCATATTTTGCCGGATGTCATGTAGCTTTGAAAGCGAGATATATCGCTTATGTTAGTTTGGGTTTTTTTTAAAAATTGAATGCATAAAGATTCTTTTGTGATTTATTTACCAACATATTTTTCTTTTTTTCTATATTTTTGAGAAGGGTCATTAATATTCAAATGATTCTTCGGACGATTGAACTCATTCGGATTTTACACCTGAAGAAGGACGAAGAATGAATCGGCCGAAACGTCATGTTTACAACACAAACAACAAGAAGGTGTTTAATCGTCCGCAGAGCTATTCGAATATTTTTCTTTTCTTTTTTTCTCCATACAATTATGTATTCACTCATTTTTGTCCGTACAATATCCCCAAAAGTTCTGAATTAATTTCAATGACATTATGTGGAAGGGTCGGCTATAGGCTAAGGAAGAATTGATTACATTTTGGTACGGATCCAGGAATTTCTCACAGTTATCTCTCCTGGGTTATAGCTATTGATGAACAGTTTTTTCTTAGCGACAATGGCATTGGCAGAGGTATGCACTTTCTGAGTACTTTCTAGGTTTTTTGCCATCAACAATAGATTGGCTCTTTCTGTGGCCATTCTGTGATTAAATCTGTCGGAATGTACAGAACCTGTCATCTTATAAATTATTTTTAATACTACCAATTAAAAAGCATAAGCAACTACAAATAACACAGCAATATGTATGTGGAATGAGCTGGTAAGACTTTTGGTCGAGAATAGGGAAACCCCCTATTTTATGTTATTTGTAGGAGAGATAAATTCCTGGATCCGTACCAAAATTGAATCAATTCTTCCTTAGCCTATAGCCTACACTTCCACATAATGTCATTGAAATTAATTCAGAACTTTTGGGGATATTGTGTGGACAAAAATGGGTGAATACATAATTGTATGGGGAAAAAAGAAAAGAAAAATATTCAAATGGTTATGAGGACGATTAAACACCTTCTTGTTGTTTGTGTTGTAAACGTGACGTTTCGGCCGATTTCTGTTTTTCCGGGTTTTATGCGGTCCGGCAATAGCCAGGTCCAATGGTTGCCGGATTGTAGAGATACAAATGTAATTTTAAATATTATTGGAACGAACTTGTAAGAGAAAACCTTTTATTCATTAATGCCAACTGTTAACTTTATGTGATAATTTTATTTGAAGGTCGCTAATATACTGAGCCTCGTTTTCGCTGTCTCTTTTACTGAGAGGTTTAAACAAACTGTTTAAATGTTTCTGCGATATGCGTAATTAACTTGGTGAGGAACGAGCTATGATTTTGTCCTATAATCTGCAAATATACAGTACCTGTCATAAGTATTTGAACAGACAACCATTTTGCTTCTAATCGCCTGGTTTTGGGAGTTAAAAACAGAAACATTACGCAAGAAGAACCAAATACTTTGCAACCAACATCAAAAGGGATGCTTTTAGTAATGTTTTGTGGTTCTGAATGCTAAATTTCTTGAAAATGCTTTTTTTAATAGAATTAATATGTTAAATGAAAAAAAAAAAGCAAGTTTTTTGTTTCTATCCTTCTAAAAGCTTGTTCAGAATTTTTTAAGAAGATTAAAAAGGTGAACTCACATTGCTATATGGAAGAGTTACTAAACTAGTAAATTAATTTGTGTGTGTAGGTGGCATGTGAGCGTAAGTGTATGTGTGTTGAAAAGTGGCATGCGTGTCAGAACTCACATGCACAGGGATAGGGCTTAATTTGTAGAACAGATTAAAAAGTTGGACTTATGTCCTTTTGATAAGATAATTCTTGCATCGGAAATTTAACAAAGAATAGCGTCCGAAGTTCAAGTTCAGTATTAGTTATCTTATCTTGTTAACTAATTAGTCAATACTAGTTAAGACGTAGCAAAAATAATCATTGCGTCAGAAATTTTAATTAAAGATTTAGTGCTGAAAATGCTATTTCCCAAGCGTTTACAAGGGC
>VCCN01000158.1:6683054-6694100 GCA_006491835.1 Architeuthis dux | reverse complement strand
TTTTCGTCAAAATACTCCTTCGTTGCTTATCTTTGTTGCTTTTATTGCAAAGTTTCATTCGCCCCATTATCCGGTCTTCATCAGGTATTGTAAGATGCGTTCAATAAGCCTCTTTGCTACTTTGAAAGCGATTGGCAAAACCTGATGATGACTGGGAAAAAAGTTGAAATGTTGAGATGAAAGGTGCAAATAAGGGGTCTGGTTCATTTTACAGAAAATCAAATTGCCGAAGTTCAATTTGCTGAATGTTGATTGGCCGAATCATGACTAGTCTGACTTATGACCTTGCCGAATGTTTATTAGCTTGAAAAACAAAGGTAGACAATTCCAGTTACACATCCGGCCATTCATTCGTATTTTATTATTGCCAAAAACACCGGAGGGAGCACAGTTTACACCTGTCTGCTCTACCAATTGAGCTACCAAGACACAACCAAGATAATGATTCATAATACTTTTTTAAAAATTAGTGCGATGTTTACGTCTTATGAAGAAAAAGGTGACAATCTATTAAATGTAGTATTTATTTACGATACGATTTCATATTTACAATATATATCGTGTTTAAGGTTTATAGAAATTGATTTATTTACAATAATGAAGGTAAGGATTTATTTACGTATGTGTTTTGTATGTATATCTCTGTTATATAACTATTTTTTCACTTTCAAATGATTTAAGGTGTGTGTGTGTGTGTGTGTGTGTGTGAGTGTAAGGGGTGGGGGCTTTACTCAGAAGGAAACCCCTTCTTTTAAAAAAAATTGCTTATCTAAATAATTAAATGAATGAAGCAAATCATGGCCAATTTTCGTCGAACGTACCTCGCACATTTTCAGAAATTTAAACCATTGCCAACTTTCGCTAAGGAAGATCGTACGCGTAAACATCTGCTTTAGAAACTTGGTTATATGGAGAAAAATTGTTTTGTTTCGCGAAAAGAAACTACATATTTACTTATGTTTTGTAAAAAAAAAGTTTGATTTCACTTGATTTTTACGTAAACGTAATCTTTTGATCAAATTAAAACTCGGAATGCCTCCCGCAAATCAGATATTGGTCACAAGAAGTCACTGAATAATGTTTAAAGTAAACGCCCTAAACGCTTTTTTGCGAACCTACTAACTGACCCCACAGTTCATTCATGATATTGACTAAGTTTAGCTTAGTACGACACAAGGCCAAATATAGGATGGGGGATTAGGTTAAAAAGAGTGTGCAACGCCTTCCGAATTGAGAGGTCATTCTTGCTTTGAGAATCAGCAAATATCTCGATATTTACTAAGCCCAACTTAGTACGGCACAAGACCAAATAGAGGAAGTAGGGAGATTGCGTTGCGCCAATCTTCCGGCTTCCTGCTTTGATAATCAGCATTCAAAATCCTGAGTTCGAACACTGACCCCTGGAACTGGTGGGAAATACACAACTATTTCAGCCATGAGGCGAGCCACCACTTCATTCAATCGTAATCCAGTTTCTTTAAAAAATACTGACGAACTGTGAATCTCCAGTTTCTGTGACCAGCGCTCTAACCACTGAACGGTGACCTAATCAACTAGAAATGAGTAGAACGAAGAAGGCTTCTTTTTCTTTTTACAAATTACTACAATTATGTAGACCTCTCGTTTGCATGCTTTGTAATAACTTGGGGGGAAATTATTGTTTTCAAAAGATCAAAGATTTTGAAGAAGGGTGAAGAAATTTTATCCCTAAACACGCCCACCTTTATTTTGGGTATTTTTTCTCAATATTTTACACTGTATAGAATTCGTTTTCAAAATGGATCACGCGAAATAAAAAATTAAAAAAATGATAAGAGGGAATCTACTATGCATTATATTAATTTGACATGAAGCACGAATCAGGCTTTGATTTTCCAAACTAGGTCAAGAGATTGATCGATTGCACTAAATTCCTCTATATCTGCTCTTGATTGTAATTTGAAATATAAAAGCCGAAAAAACGAAACTGCCCACAAATTCGTGAACTTAGCACTAGAACTAGCCACTGGGCTATAATGAAGTGTGCTAAGATTTTTCTTTATTTCTTTTTGAATAAATGAAGAAGAAAACACACAAATGTAATGTGACCTCCTTCTGAGGTGTAGATAATAACAAGCTACTCTGTATTTGAATAAAATTAACTTTCCCGGCTGTGTAAAACTAAAATACAAGGTGATTTTAAGTACATATTTCAAAACGTACGAGGTACCCAAAGGTACGGGGAATTGAACATCGCAAAGTCATTGTGCAAACAACACGCAAGGGACTACTTCGAAGCAGACGATGGAAAATGGATGTATGGGCAGGTAACTCTTTTGATGGTCAAATTTCCCGAGGTTTTGAGTAACACCACATATGTAAATACTTTCGTATAAATACACACGATTGCATATAATAATAAAAAGAGGACAATACAGGCTGGCACAAAAGGGGTTCAAAACATTCATATCTTTTTAGTTTTAATGATTTTTAAAAAAAATTAACAAATGGAATAAACAAAGGAGATTTAATTAACCTAAGCACGGAACATTGTTTCTTTCAAATGCCCATCATTTTCAACTTGCTCTTACATTGCATAACATTTCGAAGGATATCTCGTCCTAGGCCATTTATTCCTCCTCGGATATTATCCTTTAGCTCCTGGACAGCCTTGACCTGTTAACATAGACCTTATCCTTCAAATAACTCCAAATCCTTTGGGATGACCTGCGAGATAAGCTAAGCTGAGTAAAACTCCGCCGAATTGATATTGCGGGATTATCCTATACACTCGTCTGCACACTTATACGGTTCTCAGCATTTCAGACTGAACCTGATCTCCCTGTTCGTGCGTGATTACTAACGGAGCCCAACTCTCGAAAACGCACAACCAAACCATCGACGCAGATGGCGGTGTCCGTACGTTCAAATAACAGGAATATGCTCTTTTGGGTTAACGTTATTGATTGATGGTACTCAAAGTAAAATTCTATTATTTTAGTTCGTTGGTCAGTTGTGTACTTTTCCATGATGAATTCCCAAAGGTTTCTTTTATGTATCCGAAAAGAGAAAAATACGAAGACTATTAAGATAGAAAAAAGTATGATTGTTTTAAATCCCTTCGCGAATTTGGCGCCACCCTGTATTTTGATGAATAATTCAATTACGAAACACGGATCAATAATAGGCCTCTGCTAGTCCCGCCGACCATTACTACTGTAAGGTAAAGAGACAACTCGCAATGGAGTATGGAGCCCGGTGACGAAGACCCGGTTTCTGTTGCATGCGTCAGCTTAGTGATCCTTGCAAGTTTCAAGTCTGGTCGGAACCAGGACTTTATTCCTACAAGGTTTTATGACCACCCCCTTGGCACACAGCTTAGAGTGTATTCAATTAGCTGCGAAATTTGTCCTAATGAAGAGGTCTGCACACTCTTTGCTCATACCGGGAATCGAACCCAGGACCTTCTGCGTGTGAGGCAGACGTGCTAACCATTACTACGTTCGATTCACCTATCTAAGCTCAGCTCTCTCAGCTCATGACCTGGTCAGTTGGTCCCGTGTCCCACGACACATGAGGCAATTATGTTGTTACTATTTAATCCCCGTGGAAAAGAATTCACGGATATACATGTTTACCCCGCTATCCGAAAGTACAGCGTTCCTATAAAATTATTTCGTAAGCCGAAATGGCGTAAAGCGAAGAAGCAATTACCATTAATCTATATATGAAAGATTTTGGAAAGACCCCGAAAATGGTTAGGATGGTATGTCAGTCCGAGTCATCGGAGGTCGTGGTGGTGGGAGGTACACGGGACTTGGATGTAGAAGAGAGAGGAAGAGGGTATGCGCTGCCTCTATAATGGCGCGATGCAAAACAAAAGCTGAACGCTATTTTCGCTTTTCGCCTTTTTCTTCGTAAAAGTGAAGTGGCGTAAAGCGAACTTTCGAAAAGCGGGTACTACCTGCACTTGAATTCTATTAGATGATTTTTTTTTTAGAAAAGAAACTAAAAAGCTCGTTTCAATGGAAGTGTCCATTATTTAAAATGGTGGATAGGAGATATTTTTTTATCAGCAAATTTGTTACCTTTAAGTGGAAGAATCCTTGGTTACGGACAGATAACCAAGAAAATCACACTGTTCATTATATACAGTATCGCCCATAAATAAGTACACTCCTACCACTATATTATAGAAGGTTAATTTTCTTCTAAACCAACTATAGCAGGATTTTATTATTTCTAGTGGAACATTACACAATAAAAAGAGATATTATCAGATATTATTTATGACCAAATTCTACAGCATTGAAACTCTGTTGCCAAAAATATGAATATGTTGCCGTCCAAAGATGAGTATAAGACTACGAAAAAATATTTTTGGCAATAGAGTTTCAATGCTGTAGAGTTTGGTCATAAATAATACCTGCTAATATCTGTTCTGATTGTGTAATGTTCCACTAGAAATAATAAAATCCTGCTATGTTCGGTTTAGAAGACAATTAACTTTCTATTAAAAAGTCTTAGGGGTGTACTTATTTATGGGCGACGCTGTAAGTAGATTTCTCCAACAATCCATGGAGACCAGAGAATTTGTAGGTTTATTTTTACGTGGCCGGGATGCTGTCCCGACTCCCAAGATGGACTGTCTTACAGAGTTAAAGGGCTCCAACTGCCCTGCTATTCCGCCATAGCTGTGAGGTAATGGGGTTCATGCCTTTCCCAAGTGAAGGCAAACTGTCCTAGCCGAAGTTTAAACTCGGTACGCCGATTCTATTTTCCGTGCCGTTAACCACCTCCGCTTAATAAACATTTGAACGCCTTAATGCATATTTGAACGCATTCTATTACACGATAGTTAGCAAGCTTGTCTCGGAGACCAGTTAGCTAGTGAAGCGAGTTCGATCCTCACTAATATGGCCTTGTAACAAACTAAGCTAATCATTTTTTAATATTTTATGACTACTTTTTATCTTCATCTTAATTTATTAGTTGCTTTGTATTGCAACTCTTGCTCAGGCCGATTACCCTTCGACAGTGGGCAAACAGCGTCGATTATAAAATAAAGTATAGGTGGGATTCTGACCTATAGCACAGTTTACGCCTGCCTGCTCTACCAATTGAGCTACCAAGACACAACCAAGATAATGATTCATAATAATCCATCTGATAAAGAATTTAAAAATGTATTAAACTAAGCTACGTTTTGTAAATAATTATTAAGACACTGAGCAATAGTGGTAAGTCTAGCAGACTGTTATTACTGTAGTAAGTTCGATCTTCACTGGTTTCTCCACTTTTGTGACCTTGTGTCATACTAAGCTAGATTTAGTTGTTGTTGGTTGACCATCTTTCCGATTGTGTCTGTGGATGTGCTATCATCAGTAGATCTGAATGTGGCTGACAAGTCCATTCCTTGAATCGCACACTCGGGGACAATGGTGGCACTGGATTGCCGTGGCCGCGGATAATGAGCCCGTTCGACGTTCTCTGTCGCTGGTGATCCGCTTTTTTCGGCTCTTTTAAAAAGATGTACAGATGTACAGGCCATGTGTGTTATGCTGTACAATGGCCTCAGCCTAAGACTACAGTTCATTGACAGGGATGCAGAACTGCTTTAGGCTGTCCTTGGTGCAGTCTTTAAAGCGTTTCTTGGGTCCTGTAACAGGGTTCCGTAGAGGACTTGGCGGGCAATACGTGATCTGTCCATGCGGATGACATGACCTGTCTAGCAGAGCTGGGCTTTCAAGATCATTACCCCCCACATTGCTGAGGCCGGCTCTATCCAGGACTTCCAGGTTGGTTTAGTAAATAGATTTATTAAATTTAGTGAATATCAATAATAATCTTGCTCATAGAATAGAGGCAGCTAAATTAAGACACATATATACTAGGTCCATTGTATTACCTATTTACTAAGTTTAGCTTGCCTGGTACTTTTGAGGGACCTAGTGAGGATCAAATTCACTATGGTAGTATTGATCTGCGAGTCTAGCTTACTACCCACTACGCCGTGGCGAGTATAGGCTCATTGTGTTATTTAATGAGTCATGGTTGTATCCTACAATGATACATCTAATATCATGTGATAATAATTCGTTGGCATAGCGATGAAGAGCGAACGAGAGAGAGAGGGAGAAAGAGAGGGAGAGGAAGGGAGAGGGAGGAGAGAGAGAGAGTCGAAGAGACATTGACTTTCTATCTCAGCGTCTTCTTGCCAGTCATTAGAGATTGGGCTATCCCAAAGTTAAACCCTCCCCTTGCACTTCGATTGGATTGATATTTACGGATGTCTCAAATCTATTTCCACTCATCCCTAATCTGAATTAATTAATTAATCTAAGAGTTAACTCCTTATTAGCATGAATGGCCTGCACGAAGCCCTGACCATACTCCCCGTGACTTCGTTCTGTGGGGTGGGCTAAGGAGGTGTACTGCACCAAACCACAAACTCTGGATCAACTGGAAGAGCTCATTCGATATGTTATGGCCAACATACCGCCGGACTTCCTGCAAAGGCCTATCGAGGTCATACCGAAATCGGTGGACACAGCAGGCAAATCCTACCATTGTATGGTCCGAAGTAATACCAATTTCCAATAGGGAGTTTCTTTCCACCCACCCTGTATAATACTGAGAGAATAAGGCTATTATATGTGTAATTTAACTGATTTTCTAATTATTTTACTATAGAAATGCATAGTAAATGATTCACTAATGAAATGCATTACATTGAAAATCCAGGGAAAAATCTTATCTTATTATTATAATTCACCAAAAGTATGTCTGCCTGTCACAACCTACCGCAAAAACCAGGCAACATAACCCCATAAAATCTTCTGTGTGTACCAATGTGACACCGGGAGAGGTTTTTAGCAAATTAGTTTTTGAAAATCACCCTCCAAATATGTTTTTATGGGGGAAGAGAATAGATTTGCAATGTAAATTCATGCTAAAATGGACACATTTTGTGTCCGCTTTTTCAGCTAAACGACTCGGGTGCTGCTGAAAATAAGCAGTGGGGACTCTGTTTCGTTCATAGAGAGGAGAGGAGAGTAAGATGGAGAATAAATGTTTACTGATTGGAATGCGGACCACGTATCGTTCATAGCACGGCTGTTTATAGTAAGCGGTGTTTATGTACATTTAACATTTTTCGGAGATCATAAAAACCTCTAAATGTCACGAATATCAACTTTTAAAAACAAATTAAATTAAATACTATCTGATTTCCATCTATCTATCTATTTATTTTATTATTATTTCTTTTACAGCAATCTATTCCGCACTTTTCGGACCACCACATTTCTCTTTGATACTACGCATAACACTTGCTGTCATTTGTTTTCCCCTACATTGATTTCTTGTCTCGGGCGCAATATATCAAAATTCAACTATAACCATATATTTCGGTTCAACTATAACAGACTCCGTATCAAGACAAACACTTTTAAAAGTTTTAATGTTTCCTTTGCAATGTTCCTTATATGTATGTATCCGATTGTTATATGCATTGTTTATTAAATGTCATGTTTATTTGTATGTCAAACATCGCATTTTGTCTTCATCATTATTTGTTCATTATTTGATCGGTCTATTTTCACTATCGTGTCTACCATCTGTTCTTACTTACTATATTCAAAATGGCGCTGAATTCAACATACTTTAGGTGGGTCATTTGAAATAGTAGTAATGGCGATTGTGTCTTCTTTACATTCTATCAGTGACGTTAAAACGTCTCCAGCCAATCGGGGCCCTTCTTTCGCATCGCGTGACTTCCACGTGTGGAACAAGGGGTTTCCCCGTTTCGGCATTTCTTCCTCCTTCCTTTCAAAATGGGAACTACTAGCATTTAATACAACTGACTACTACTGTATAATAATCATGGCTACTTTTAATTATTGTAAGTACACACACCCCCTTCACATTTATTCTTATCTATTTTACATTTAGATACTGCGACCTTACTTCTTTTTAATCTTACAGTCTAGTATGTATAATGTAAATGCATAGCTAATGATCTTACTATAGGAAAGCATTGCCAATAATTTACTATAGAATTGCATCATAAATAGTTTTACTATAGAAATGCATTGAAAATCAAGAAAAAAGGGATGGTCAATGGTCAGAAATAAATGCAAGGGATACTGACCAAACAAGGTCATTTTTTATGTATAGTGTAAATGATTTGCTGATGTCTTTGCTATGGAAAAGTACTGCAAATGATTATAGAAATACATTGTACATGATTTTACTACACAAATGTATTGTGACTGATTTTACTATAAAAAGGAATTGTTTGGAACATTCGGAAAGATCAACTCAACCGAAGTGCAATCTCCAGGGATTGGCCCCCCAAAAAAGCGATGGGATAAAAAGTCATTTTTTAATTTATCTATACATATAAAAGCCAAATATGCAAATGAGTACATGATTTTACTACACAAATGTATTGTGACTGATTTTACTATAAAAAGGAATTGTTTGGAACATTCGCTAAGATCAACTCAACCGAAATGCAATCTCCAGGGATTGGCCAAAAAAAAGCGACCAGATACAAAGTCATTTTTTAATTCATCTATACATATAAAAGCCAAATATGCAAATGAGTAAGTTCGTTTGATTGTATGTTGTATGTTTTGTTGTCTGTAGTGTCTTCTAGCTGAGATCCCACAATTAATAATGGACTGGTCCACATGAGATAGATTGTACAACGAATAATAAAATTAAAGGGTGTACAATACAAAATAAAATATATCGTTCCCATAGCAACGAAGAACACCGAACAAAGTCAACAGACAACCTGTATCTGTCAACGCACGCGTCTGTATTTTTCCTATCACTTCTCTTCGGTTCCATTTGATATAAGGCTACAGTGAAAAATCAATTGGAAATGGGAAGGGAAGTTGCTAGATTTTGGCCAAAAGCTCACAAAAATGGTCAAATACTACTCTTAGCACACACAATTTAAATATGGCCAAACCAAAAGGTTCATGGCCAAATGCTTTTTAAAAATGCCAGATTTGTTAAATTTGGCCCTCAACTTTATTTTGTAAGGAAATAAGTTATATTTTTAATAAAATAAGTTTGTTTCTATGACTTTCTTTTCATACCGCACGATGTCGGTGGTGACTTTTCTTAAGTTGAGACGTTCAAAAAACTGAAAATTAGGATACTTGAATCAATAAAAAAAAAGATTACCTAATAAAATCGCTTTTGGCTCCTTATTGCCGATCCATACATAAAAGAAAACGTCATTTTTGACGGGTATCCCTGCTAGTTATACATGTAATAACCCTATTCTGTCAATAAGATTATCTTAATTTCTGCCACGGAAAACAGTAAGCGTAATTACACCCACTTTTAAAATATGTTGAAAATGACATGTGCCATATTCCTAATCTCATAACATAAAACATACAACCAAACGAACTTATTCATTTACATATTTGGCTTTTATATGTATAGATGAATTAAAAAATGACTTGTTATCCCGTCCCTTTTTTGGAGGGGCCAATCCCTGGAGATTGCACTTCGGTTGAGTTGATCTTAGCGAATGTTCCAAATGTAGTCGCCACGGACAACAGTATGTGTAATTACAGCCACTTTTAACATATGTTGAAAAGGGCATGTGCCATATTCCTAATCTCATAGGGATTTGGGCAAATGATATATGCAACCAATGCATCCTCCCGATAGTCAACTGTGGAGCAGAAACATGGAACCTAACCAAAAGATTGGCTCTCAAACTAAGAACCATGCAACGTGCACAAGAGACGGCCATGCTCAACATCACATGGAGAAAAAACAGGAGTCAGAGATATCATAAAATCCATTACAGAAACTCAAATGGCAACTGGCAGGCCATGTTGCAAGAATGTCAGACAACCACTGGACATCAGGACCTGCAATGTGGATCCCGATAGATCACAAGCGAAATTGTGTCCGGCAAAAAATAAGACGGCGTGACGATCTAGATCAGTTCAGAAAATATTGGCGCCGCGACACCCACGACCGAGAGGTCTGTCGAATCTTGGGGAAGGTCTATGTCCAATGACGGACGTTAAAGGGCTGATGACGAGGATGATGATGATTGGAGAGGGAGAGAATTAGCTAAAGGCCTTTGTGACGATTCGCACCTCTGAAGGATGTTGGATGACTGGCTCAGCGAGGGTGGGGATGAATGAACCCAGGATCTGTGGTGACTTGGCCATTGGGGATTTATTTGGATCAGTGCATCCTACATTACCGCATTAAATACAGCTTTCTCTTTGGGTTAACTTAACGCCTTTGGCTGACAAACACACGAAAAGGCGGCGCACACACGCACGCCTAAAAGTGGGTACATATTCCTTAAACAACAGGCAGAAGAATAACCCCAAGTAGTTGACATGTACCATGATATAATATTATTGCAAAACTGCGGAACAGACCATAGCATATCAGATTTCAAAGTGTAGAGTATCTTACTCATGGATATAAGTGCATAGCTCCATTCTGTTCATAGATAACAGCTTAAAGCGAAATGTCTAGCTATTAAATCATCGTGCTGCATTCTTTGACTCGATAGTTGACTGTTACTTTCATTCACTGTAGAAATTCTATTGACCTGTTAAGCATTCAAGATCCTCAGTGTTTATCTATATCTCCAGATAATATAGAATGCGATGCATGGTTGATTTTCTGGTGAAACTTCCAAACAATTGTGTGCTACCCGTAATATTCACAGTAATCAGGGAAGAGGCAAAGAGGTAGAGTCCAGCATTTGTTTTAAATAAAATATTTATTAGGCTGATGCAAAAGTTCCCAGCATCAATTCAGTGTTAACGAAATCTTAGAAGTGTGATTGCAGTTTACTCATTTCTTTGTGTGCGCATACACTTTGTTTGCGGGAAAGTGATAATTTTATTTTGTTTTAGTGCAGTGGTTCCGAAGCGTGGGGCAAGCAAGTTTTTTTGCAGGACGAGACCAGGACGAATCGTGAGAGCTTGGTCGAGGGTTAAACCCTGGACAAATACCGGGCCAGTTGAAGTCGCCTCTCTCCGGCCTAATGGCTTCGATATCCTG
>VCCN01000158.1:6569037-6580257 GCA_006491835.1 Architeuthis dux | reverse complement strand
CTTACAGCAGTGGCATCGCTAGGATGCCACTGCTGTAAGATAACATTATCCATTATTATAATAAAATACTGCTGCTATATTTTGGAAATAAAAACATCTTTGTGCTAGGAAATAAGGTATCTGAAGTCTTAGCAATATAAATATCTAATTTGCAATATCTTTTGTTCTTTTTCACTTGACTCATTCTGATCTACTAGTCACCTATTTAGTTGGGATGGGGGTGTTGGATAGTAAATGGAGTTAAAAAGCTGCCTTTGCCCATTGCATTTTTAGGGGGGTAACAGTAAGGCTAAACATCTGGCTCTCCCAACCTGAGGTATGTGCCAAAAGTAGGGCATAAGCAGCTGTTGTGTCACTTCATAGTCATTTGTCTGGTTGATAAGCAGTTACATAAAACAGACATCACATCTGAAAAAGAACCTAAAATGCCTGACTCTTAATAATGAGTGACAGCAATTAGCTAGTAAAATTTTAAGTATTGTACGTGAAAAGTGGTTTGAAGTACAAATTAAACCGAATTTGTGAAGAATTTATTGTCAAACTCCAGTCCAAGTTGAAGTTGACTTTATTCCCCCCCCTTAACAACAAGAACAATCCTCATCTAATTTAGGGGAGTAAACACTTCACTGTTTGTCTATCCTGTCACGTTAAACCAAACCAATATATAAAATTAACATTTCCCTACCGTGATTTGAAATCACGACCAAGTGATTGCAAGGCGGCTCTCTTACCAACTGGGACAAACTGACAAGCCTTATATATATATATATATATATATACAAATGTATTTATCATATATACAATACAGAAGTTGGAATAGAAGTAGGAGTGGAGTTTGACCCTGCAGCAGCCAGGTTTGTTTTGCAATAATTTTCAGTTGTTTACTCAGATACTTGCAAAATACTTTTTCCTGTGCGGCTTGCCACTGACATTTTATCTCAAGAAAGTAGACAGCGATTTTAAAAGTACTGTATATGTTGGCATATAAGACCGACATTCGATTTAAATAAAAACTATGCAAATATTACACTTTGTCCAATGTGCTGGGATTATGACTAGGGGATCATCTATCGAACAGAATGGACAGTTATGGGGCTTGGATGAGTTGCAATGAGCAGTAGTCTTCCAAATATCCATGCAAACCATTTGTCTTATAGTTTGGCATAAATGGTAGACTTTGGAGCCCAATTTGGTAATAAAAGAATAGAATTTTTCAAATAAAGATTTGGGATAGTTGTTTATCAGAAGAAGAGTTTAAAATATAAATGTGAACAAGAAGTGAAAGGTTCTCGCTCCTTTTCGACTTTTGGCTAACATCAGTCGCAGAGACTTGGGGAGCACCCCTCTGTCTGCACATTCACATGCAGGACCCCACCCTAAAATGACCTAGTGTGTCAAATTTGCCGTTGTGGGGAGACAAGTAAAGAGAAAGATCAAAGTGTAGTATCTGTTCTTCAAAACCTTCATGGCTTTGAAGTTCGGAGAAACATGACCCCAGGGTCATTGACTCATGCTCAGGATTCGTCCTGAGAGAAGTTGCACAGGATATCAAAGCCTTCTTGCCGAGAAGTTGATCAGACCTGCCCGGGATTCGTCCTGGGATCTTTGACCAGCATGCTCATGATTTGTACAGCTTTGAACAGATTCGTCTTGTGACCAACGACCAGCTTGCCCCAATGTCCACAGTCGCAGGGACTTGGGGACCCCCCCTCTGCCTGCACGTTCACATGCAGGACCCCACCAAAAAATGACTGTGTCAAATTTGCCATCGTGGGGAGACAAATAAAGAGAAAGATCAAAGTGTAATATCTGTTTTTCAAAACATTCATGGCTTTGAAGTTCGGATCAACACTGCCTAGGATATGTCCCAGGGTCCTTGTCGCATGCTCAGGCTTTGTCCTGAGAGAAGTTGCACAGGATATTGAAGGTTTCTGGCTGAGAAGTTGAGCAGACTCTTACCCGGGATTCATCCTGAGAGCTTTGACCAGCCTGCCCCAAGGTTCGCATGACATTAGTCGCAGGGACTTGGCGAACGTGCAGGACCCCAACCTAAAATGACCATGTGTCAAATTTGCTGTTGTGGGGAGGCAAATAAAGAGAGAGAAAAAAGAAGTGAAAGATTTGAATTTGGGATGATTGGTACAAAGGGTATTTATGAGTGACAGTTGGCATGTTCAGGAGGATTACAAATGATCATGGAATGACAATCTGGGAGTTGGGATAAAAAGAAACTGAAACTAGAAAGCAGAGAGCACATTTAATCACTTCTTCCATAGCCTATTACCCACCTTTACACAAAATTTCATTGAAATTCATTGAGAACTTTTAAAGATATTGTGTGGACGGACATGAAATTTTTGCAATATTATGTGATGTGGACATATAACAAACGACGTTGTGGAGGTAATTGCGCATGGATCCGGCCCCACTTTCTCCATAGCCTATTGTTTACCCTTCCCAGAAGTTTCATGGGGATTCAAGAACTTTCAGAGATATTGTATGGACCATCATGAGCATATACATAAATGTATGGGAAAAAAATCCTGGATCCATCCCAAAATTTAACCACTCCTTCTTTTTCCTTATTGCATTGCCCACCCTTCCACAAAATTTTATTGAAATCCATTTAGTACTTTCGAGGATATCTTGTGGACACACTGAAAGAAGGAAAGATGGACACGACCGAATATCTCTCCAACTTCGCTGGTAGATGTATTTAAGAAAGAAATACTAATCAAAAAAACAAAAACAAAAAAAATCAATAGAATGCTTATTTTTTAAAAAGTATTTGACATCACTTTCTGACCCGTCTTTCTGATAGATGTCATTTAAGTTACATTTTCACATTTGAACTAATGTTTTTTCAAGTTGATAAAAGGAAAAATGATAATATTGAAAAAGAAGTGAAAGAATGGTCAAGCTGTAAAGAACGTGGTGAATAATACTAATGACATGGTTGTGATCCAGTATTTACAAAATGAGTTGCTCTCTGAAAAGGCATTAAGTAAACCATTCATTGATAAAGATATACAGATATAGAGACATGAACCCATTTGCTTTTAAGCCTATATCCTATATATACACATCCTCCAATGATATAAAGATTTTTTCAACCATGGCATATGATACAATCAGACACAGTTGCTCCTATGTTGTGCGACACACGAGGCACTGAATTTGTCTCCATTTCTTGAACAGTCCATGGAGACCTATTTATTATTTCTGTAGCAATTGTTGGTTTTACGGGGCCAGGATGCTATCCCCTCACCCAACATGGACTGCTTTACAGGGCTAATGGGCTCCAACGATAGCTGGGTCGAGAAGTGGATTCATGGCTTTCCCCAAGGGCATTAATGTGGAGTGAACGCAAACTGTACCAGTCAGAGTTTGAACTCGTATTACTGATTCCATTCTCTTGTTGTATATCCATCTTGGTCCGCGGGAGGAAAGTCCTGAACTTGGAGAAAAAGGAAGACTCGAAACTTGGTTTATAAAAATATGAGGATATATTTTTATTTCATAAGATACATTGTGTCGTGGCGGAGAATGAAGAGTGGGAGAGAGATAATGAGAGCCGACTGACTGTTCCCAACAGTGAAATTAGCCTCATGCACCTAAGCCCAGCTGCTCTCTGCCTCTCCCTGGCTTCCAAGGGTGCTCTGTCTTTCTGTTTTTTCGAGGGCCTCTGTGTTGCTTTTATCGGGTTCGAACGCCCACACTGATTTTCCAGCCACCACCTGCAAGTTCAGTCGATATCCTGACTATGACTTTTGAACACCTTGCAGTTTGAGGTTTTTCGTCGATATCCTATTTATAACTTTCAACACCTGTGGGGGTCAAATCTGTGACTCCTGGCCACGGCTGCCTAAATATCCAAGACTCTTAGTCGTTAAGTGTTAGGCCTCCTGCACTTATAAGATACAGTTTGTTGTGACAACATTTTTCTATACTTACAGCAACTAAAACTGTTTTATAATCCTGCAAGCTATACTAAAGTATTATCACCGCTACCAAAGGTTTAGGTTATTCATGTGTTCACACATTTATATGTATCTGTGTATCTATCTATCTATCTATGTTATGTATCTATATATGTATCTGGACTTTGCCCAGCCCTAACCATTCATAGTAGAAACTTGAAATTTTGTACACACACTCCCCTCAATGAATATGGAAAATGCTTCTTTTTTTTTTCAAATTCCCCTCCAAAATAGGGTTTTAGTGGGGAGTTCAATTTTCAATGTAAGCCTATACTAAATTGGTCATTAATTTGTGCCTGCTTATTCTTTGAAAATTCAGACATTTTTTAGTGATCACAGCTTAACATTTTAATTGATCACCCTCAACACAGCATATATAGGTGGCAGTGATTCATAATTTCCCTTGGAATGCTAGTTCTTTCCTGTATCTACAAAACCCAAAACTTAGAAAGTGCTGTAAACAGCTGAGCATCTGGAATGGAAAAAATCATCATCATCATCAGCCTTTTAAAGTCTGTCGTTAGACATAGACCTTCTCCAAGATCTGCCAGACCTCTGGATCAGGGGCATCACAGTGCCAATACTTTCTGAACTTGTCTAAATGTCGCACCAGCTTATTTTTTGCTGGCCACAATTCCACATTTGATCTCTGGGGATCCACATTGTGAGTCGTGATGTCCAGCAGTTGTCTGACATTCTTGCAACATGGCCTGCCCATTGCCATTTGAGTTTTCTTCTGGTTTTTATGATATCTCTGACTCCTGCTTGTTCTCTATTTTATCCTTATCTCAGGCAATGAATGAAGAGATTCCAAAGAAAATATTTCCCATTTTGCCTTTCTTTCTTCTATACAGAACATAATCTATGTTCTTATGATGATAAGGAGGCCAGTTGTTATGGCATAGCTCATAGCTGAAATTGTAACACATTCTTTTGTCTGTACCGGAGGTCAAAGTTTGAGCCCAGATAAAAATCAAGATTCCAAATCCTGATTTTCTAGGCAGGCAAATTATAAATGAATAAAGCCTTTTTTATAATATGTCATCATTTAAAGACGGACCTTTCAGGCTATTTTTAACAAAAACCAGCAGCAAGTTCTGTTACAGGAGTCACTGACACACACTTTGTATCAACCTGTTGCCTAGCTAATTTTGGTTACAACTGTCTCTCAATTTCCTTTTCATTCTCTCAAACCCTTCACTCTCTTCCAGTAGGTTTTACAGCATTGTCCATACTTGAAAGTAAGTCAGTATAAGATATTTTTAATATAAGACACATACCTAACCCATGAATCTTTAAACTCATAACTTCAGTGGTCTATCAGCTTGGAGCAATGCCTATAATTTGTTATGTTGTCTTATATGTGCATTTACTACATTCTTAGTCTATAAAATTTACTACATTCTTAGTCTATAAAATTATCTTCTGTACACATTATATTGCCTTGTGTATGTATTTACTACATTGTCTTATGTAGGCATAACAGCATTTCGAGGATGCATATATTGTATTGTCTTTTGTACACCTTTATGACATTGTCTTATATTCTTTCCTTTTTGCAGTTTTACCTTTTTTCTCTTAATAAACCAGATGACTATAAACCAGTTTTCAGCATCATTAATGCAGTGGAAGAGTTTATTCTGGCTCTCATCAATTAAGGACAGCACACTAAAAGCACTAAAATCCAAAAGGGCTGTCAGTAAAATCTTTGAATATATTCAATATAATTATAAAAATTACTTAATTCTGTTGAATTAAGGATTTCTTGAGAAGAAAAAAATACTCACCAGTTTTCAAAACATGAAGACATATAGCTAAACATGGAAGTGCTTCTGGGAGAACTTCACAAAGGACTGCATAATGATCATACCTGAAAAAACAAACCACAAACATCTGTAAATTTGAACGTCATTTTAAGGTAGAGAGATTTCTCCAGAACAATGTTTTTATTTTTATTTATTTATTTTAAAATCAGAATGTTGTATTTATTATTTTATGTTTATTGGGCTGAAACTAATTTTAGTACGAGGCCAGTTTCATGGAGCACCATGTTTTTTTGAAAATTCAGACTTTCTTTAGTGATCACTGCCTTTTTCCAATGTTTTAATTGATCACCCCCAACATATGCTGCCAAAAGATGTTGGTTACATGACGGTTTCTATTAAGTGACTAACCAGACCTGTTTTTATGGATAACTTTTGACACTGAAATTCAAGCTCACTCTGAATCCTTGTGAGACCAGCACACAAACAAGTGTACTATTTCAAGTGGCTCTCATACTAGTTCACTGAGTGGCCAAAGGTCAAAGCATATGAAAAAACTTCACCTCAATGATATGTTTGAGAAGATAACCAAGAATAATGAGTTCAAAAGCTGTAGTCCAGCATCTACAGATCCTTCAACTTCAAGTGACCAGGATGTTACCCCTTAAACACCTCGAGTCTATAATGCAACTGTCAATTGTGAAACAACCAGTAATCCTGACAGACCTCCTCTTCTAGACTTTTCTGATTAATTGTACAGTGCAAGAAAAATCGTACAATTTGTCTCGTTTGGGGGTGGAAGTACTTTAAAATTCTTTGTAAGTACTGTACTGTATTTGTTTAATTAATATACCCGTATCTGTTTCATTTATATCAATAATTTGCATTTAACCATTTACCATCATATATCATCATGTATTTGTTTAATTAATATACCTTTATCTGTTTCATTTATGTTGATAAACTGTATCATTTATATTAATGTGTTACATTTAACCATTAAATTCATATTAATAGTGGTTCAGATGTGTATTATGGTAAAATGGATAATACGGTATGGTCCTGGAGCCAAGGGTGCCAAAAGAAATCAGTGGTCTACCTGTATTAAGTAGTTTGTGGTTATCATTTAACTCACAATAAAATGATGTGCTTCTCATCACACTAAGAGCACATAAAAATGTTTTTTTTTATTGCATGATTTTAACTTGCAGATTTTAATAATTGGTAAGCTCAGGGCCGTATTAAGCTAGTGCCGGTCTGTAGCATATATTATAAAAGGCCCTTAATTTAAAAAACTACACATTGCCTAGTAAAGTGATTAATATTTTTATTTGTTATACAGCCAGATGATACGATACAACCAATATGTCTGACATTTCTGTAATAGTATTACTTTGTTTTCTTTGTGACCTTTGTACAATGAATATGACTTCAGTTTCAAATACCTTTGTATTTACGCATCATACATATATCACATAGATACCACACTGCCATTAAATACTCCGTTAAAATAACCCCAATCAAAAGGTGATAATTGGCTAAAATTGCTAACTTTATACACTCAGTCGTTCATAAAAGTTGAAGGCAGTATAGTACTATAGTAATAAAGCAAGTACAAAATCACTCAATTAATCTGGCTCTGAGTAAGCTGATCATTACTAAAAAATCCATGTTTGTAACCATCCTAAAATTTTTCCCTAAAGTAAGAAGTCATGCACAAATCTTTTAAAGTTGCAAATGTTTTTTAAAGTTTAAAATAATTTTGGATCAAGTTTACATCAGGCACCCTAAAAATTGTCGAATCGAAAAGGAACCCAAAACTAATTTATAAAATAACATTGAAGATCTGACATGGTTTGAACCTGCATCCCGGGAGTTGGCAGTCAGATACACTAACAATTACGCTAATATGACAGTTACTGAATGACTGTAAAATTTAAACTCTAATAATTGCTATAAAAGCCAAAACCTAGTTTTACAAAGAATAGTTGGATTGAAAGCACTAAAAATACTTTTTATTTTTCTGGAAGAAAGTACCTTAGTAACTTCGAAAATTTGTTAGTTCAACCCCCCCCCCCCAAAAAAAAGCCTTCTTTTTCTATTTTTTATCGAATGTAAGTAATTTCAGAGACAACTTCCAAAGATTAGCAACACCAGTTCAGTATGTCTCCTTTCTTCGATGTCAACACGTGAAGTTTGTTTATCTTGTAACACTGTTGATGTTTCAGTGTCGAGGTAAACTGTGTCCCTTTTTGATTCAACAATTCTTAGGGTGCCTGATGTAAACTTGATCCATAATTTCATATGAAAATGATCTTGTAAATTGCTGATCTTGTACATTGGCAGGCGATAAAAAGCAATAAAAATAAGATTATAGAAAAACTAGTCAAAAATTAATAATGACAATGCTTCACTAAGAAATATGAACAACTATTAGGTTGGTGCAAAAATAATTGCAGTTTTTGTTAATTTAAACTTTGATGCTTATTTTGGTATAAATGTTCATGGAATATACTATTTTAAAGCATGAATTTCGCTCTATTTATTTGAACTGAACATTTTCTTTTCACTATTTATTCTGGTTTATTTGAGGCTTTAAAAGATGGAAAAAAAGCAAATTCGTGCAATTTTGTTGTATGTGTTCAAAATGGGACTAAAGCAGTGGAAACTGCTCACAATATCAACCAAGTATTTGGTCAGGGGACCGTCAACAAATGTACAGCTCAACATTGGTTCAAAAAATGTTGAAAATGGAGATGAGAGCCCTGAAGATGAGGAAGTTTGTGGACGTCCTTCTGTGATTGACGACATCCAATTGAGGGCCATTATTGAGTTGGACCTACGCAAAACATCTCGAGGTTCTAGGGGAACTAAACGTTGACCATTCAACAGTTGTTCAAAATTTGCACCAAATTGGAAAAGCAAAAAAACTTGACAAATGGGTACCGCATGAACTGAACAAAAATAAAAAAAATTGCTGTTACAAAGTCAGCTCTGCACTTCTTTTGCGCAACAAAAACGACCCATTTCTTGATCGTATTGTGATATGTGACAAAAAAATGGATTCTGTATTGACAGCGTCCGCTCGGTGGCTGGACAGAAGTGAAGCACCAAAACACTTCCCCAAACCAAATCTACATCAAAAGAAAATTATGGTCACTGTTTGGTGGTCAGCAAGAGGAATCATCCACTGCAACTTCTTAAATCCTGGTGAAACCATCACAGCAAAGAAGTATTGCCAGGAAATTGACAAAATGCACCAAGAACTGCAACTTTACATCAAATATTGGTCAATCAAAAAAGACCAATTCTTCTGCATGACAATGCCCAACAGCATGTCGTGTGAATGACCCTGCAGAAATTGAACGAACTAGGCTACAAAACTACCTCACCCAGCTTACTCACTAGATCTCTATCCAACTGACTACCACTTTTTCAAGCATTTTGACCACTTCCAGCAAGGGAAGATCTTCAACAACCAAGCAGCAGCTCAAAATGCCTTCAAAGAATTTATTGGTTCCAGGACCCAAAATTCTATGCTTCTACAATAAATGGAAAATGTGTAGATTCTGAAGGTTCTTATTTCACTGAGATATACTGCTTTAAAGTTGATGGTGAAAAACCGCAATTATTTTTGCACCAACCTAATAAAGGTTTATCAGATTTTTACTGACCCGAGGAAAACCCAGACTAGCTTCTATATCTTAAGGACAACAAAAACACTATAGTCAGGGAAATGCTCTTAAACATAATTATCTAATTATAGCAGAGTTAATAAAAGAAAAGTGCCTGTACTTTTTTATTCTTGTGGGTGTAATGTCAATATATGTATGTATTAATGTTTACACTTAATAATAAATAAACATGCCAAAGCAAGCTCCAAGCAGCCCCCATTCCGTTTCCGGTCCACAAAAACGAGGCCCGGAAGTGAGAATGGGTAAGACTCTCTTGGCCAGGCAATAGTCCTGTAAACACGAGTCTTTGTTCTCTCTCCATCCTTTTCTAAACACAGCTAAATACAGTTACAGACCAAACACATTCAAACTAAACACAGCTAAAACAGAAGGGAACAAATGAACAACAAACAACAAAGACATAATAATAACACCAAAAAACCTCAAACATAATAGTGGGGAGCATGATTTACTTACCTTTGCCACCCAGTGAGAGCAATTCCTCGTATTTTCTGGAACTTGTGCTTTTCTTTGGCAATAATGGCAATCCAAGCCAAGTGGTTTTCAATATGGTACATAATGTTGGTTACATATATACATGAGCCTGTAGCACCTTTAAAAGCACTTGCCAACCAAATATTAGGAAATACTTTTGAATACCTGTCCCATATATCTGAAAAGATAAATTTGGATGGCTAGGGTACAAAAAGAAGAAATGAATACAGGCAGTCCTCTACTTTTGTCTACGTTTGCATTCCTGAAAAACTGTACGAAAGTTGTATTTCCGAATCTTGAATCATTGAATTACATATCAGTTAGGGGGTTCCATACCCTGAGAGCTATACACATACACATTCTCATTAACACATACACGTACATATTCTCATGCTAGCATATGCATGCATGCATTTACTGCGAACACAACTTCAGTGCAGTCAAAAGACATGAATAAATGTTTAAATTTGAGGTGTAAATGTTTAAATTTTCAGCCCTCTAGCTTCATTGGTGTGGCCTGTATACATGATAGATACATAGCCAGCCAGCCAGACCAACTTAAAAACTGAAGAAACCTATGTTGACAGTTTTGGTTGACGGTTTCTAACAAAATCAATCTTGAATTTCTACACTTGAAAAATTCTAATAATGTGAACTTTTATTAAAAATTCTAACAACTGAAATCTTTTTTTTTTAAAAAGACCTGATCATTTCTGTCTGAACTTCTGAATTGAGGAATTACCATTATTATACACTGATTCATTTGAACTGTTCTTCTCATCTTGGTTGCAATAGTCACAATGTTTCGGCCACTGTACCCTCTGGACTTCTTCAGGTAACTATTGTAATATTCTAAAAATGTCAAACTGAAATTTCAAACTGAAACCCTTGGGTAGATTGTTCTCATTCCACTGTCCATGTAAGGTGATATCTCATATTAATTAATTCTACTGTTAATTCCTCCTTGTGATGCCGCTTCTGGTGGTTCTGCTGGGTTCCACTGCTTGACCCAGGGATTGAACTCATGACCACCAGGTAAACTGCAATGCATAACCATTATTATACTAACGAGATGCCTATTCGCATTGTATTATACTAACATAGACGTGTACGTCTTTTTACATCTTGTGTTTTTCAAGACTTAACAATGGCCTAGTGTATATAAGTGTTGGTTAAGTGGTGTAAAAATTCTAACACATAATATGTTTGCTGTACTTGTCTGCCATCTTTCCGTGTGTAAAAAGCAGAGGCAATAGAAAGAAAATGATTCACTATTTTTATTAAATTTGACTAGTTTTTACCTTCATC
>VCCN01000158.1:6488621-6543799 GCA_006491835.1 Architeuthis dux | reverse complement strand
ACCCTGTTACCAGCGAATATTAATACCATCTTTTTATATGGGTACAGTAAGTTGGGGCTACATAAAACAATTGTACAGCACCATTAACCTTTATTGACTATAAGGTTCCAACTTTCAGATGAGAAGGCTTGAATGGAATGCCCCCCCACCCTTGGACGCCCATATAAGAGCTGTAATAGATATTCAGTTCAACACAAACTGTCCACACATTAAAACTTGCCGGTTAGCACCAAAGGACATTAATTATGTAACGTTCCACTTTTTAAATTCACGCCTCGTCTTCACTTTCTCCTCTGCACACTGCTGTGACTGATACCTGCTTTCCAGTGATGCTAGTTAGTCACTGGGGAATCCTCATTGTTCTATTCTTGGCCCCCACACGTCGGTGCAAGAAAACAAACAAACAAAACAAAAAAACATTGTCACTGAAGGTGTTAATGTATTTCATTGCTTTTCTAATTTCTTTGTAACCTTTCCTTTCTTTTCCTCGACAGGTTCACTGTAGATTATTATGGATAAACTAGGATATACCTGTCAAAAATGACAGAGTTATTTATGTATGGATTGTCAATAAGGAGCTAAAAGTGATTTTAGTTATTTAATTTTTTTTATTAATTCAAGTATCCTAATTTTAAGTTTTAAGAAAGGTCATCATTGATATTGTGTGGTATGAAAAAAAGTTATAGAAACAAACTTATTTTATTAAAAATATAACTTATTTCCTTAAAAAATAAAGTTAATGGCCAAATTTGACAAATCTGGTCTTTTTAAAAAGCATTTGGCCATGAACTTTTTGGTTTGGCAATATTTAAATTTTGAGCCATTTTGACTATTTTGTTTTTGTGTGCTGAGAGTATTTGCATTTGGCCATTTTTGCGAGTTTTGGGCCAGAAATATGGAAGATGTTTAAGGCGGTGCCCACTGTTTTTGTGAGAGGAAAGAAGTCTTCGGCCAATATGATTTGGGTAGTGGGGCTTCTGTGAAGAAGAGTTGGGTGCCGGCTTGCTGTAGGGATAATTTCTCCATATTAAAGGATTGGTGATAATGATAAAAATGACTCTGTGAGTGTATGGTCATGAACAAAGCAACAACAGCGATAAATGAAAGAGACATTCCTTTAGAAAGAAACAAACATTTATTCGAACGAGGAAAAATATTTGTTTAGTTAATGTTATGCGTGTGTGTATGCAAATGTTCATTTATGTTCTCGTGTGGGTTTTGTGATGATGTAAATAAAATGTGTCTAAGAATTCTTACTAGTGTATATGTGTGCGTGTGGAAATAAGGTGGAATGGGCTTGCTTACATTTTGGTTGAAAATGGGCTTATTAGGAAAATTTGGTTTGTTCTTGGACCCAACTTGGTCCAAGAACCAGAGTGAAAAGGGGACCTTAGGGAGAACGCGATTCAGCACATCTTGTCGTGATTGTAGTTGAAGAAAGAGACAGATTTCAAAGTTGGTGCCTGTCATGTGCCAACTCCAGGCCTCTGATTGGATGGCCAGCCCATAGCGATGCGGGAGGGGGGCTGATGGAGAGCTCCCTCACAGGAGACAACTCCCATCTTGAATCACCACAGAAATGTCTCCAAGAAACTGCCTTTCCCCTTCCAATTGTTTTCTCACTTTGTATGCTACATCACAGTTTGTCTGTAGACTTTGATGGTGTTCTTCTTTGCTATGGGAACGGCATGTCTCGTTTTGCATTGTCCACACTGTAATGTTTATATAAATGTATGTATATGTTAAATCAATAAACATGCCAAAGCAAGCTCCCAGCAACCCCCATTCCGTTTCCGGTCCCAGAAAACGCGGATTGGAAGTGCGAACAGGGAAGGCCCACTTCTTACCAGACGAACAACCCTATCACACGTGTTATCTTGTTCTGTCTTCTTTTCTTAACATGCTTAAGCATGGTTACGAATCAAACACATTCAAATCTCACACAGCTAGAATAAAAAGACTAACAAAGCAAACAGAGGCACTAAACACAAACAGAACGTTACACACACTTTAATTCTATTATTGGTTATACAATCTATCTCATGTGGACCAATCCATTATGAAGTGTGGGATGTGTTAGGTGGTGGACACGACGGACAACCTAACATCACCACAACCATACTCATTTTTAGCTTTTATATGTATAGATACACATTTCCTTTATCACTACTGGTGTCTGCTTTTACAACATAAAGAAAGACGCAATCAAAACGTTAAAGGAGATGAAATTCCACAAGACAATACGTGCAATCTTTTAGTAAAGATTTGTGGACAAGATTATAGTTTAATTCCATATTCCACTTGCACTTCGAATAATCACTTCGTTCGAGTGACTGCGGTACGAATTCATATTTAATTCGAGTGAGTCGTATCGAGCTATACAATTGATTTATAAAATAATGAGAGACAGACGCAGACAGAAGAATGTATAAAATATTTATTCACTTGGAAATACGTTTTTTTGAGGAAATGGAATTTCTCAATAGGTGTATCTCAAGTAAATATGGGATAGTGCGCAGTTAGGTTTTGTTTATTTACCTCCCCACGAGGGCAGATTTGACATAAACTCGTTTTTAGTGTGGTGGGCCCCACACGCGTACGTGCGGGTAGTTCTAAAAATCTCCCTAGTGCGCAGTTAGGTATCAGCCAGTGAGCCACATATAAACTAAACTCTAGCATACTTAATAAATTACGAAACTAGGATAGAGAGGAAGATTGCAATATAGCGACTGCAGAAATAAGAATACATACTCGATTTATTCGTAATGCGAGGAAACGGGTAATTTTTTCAATCCCCAGCCAAAGAAAAAGAAAAAAAAACATTAAACTTATTAATTTATGATATTAACAGAATTTTAGCAAGTGAACAACAGGGTTATGTAGCTTAGTGTTGCATTGCATTGCATTGCATACATGCATATGATATCGCCATCGGCAATTAATTATTAAGTTTAATTTATTCATGGTCGAATTTGGATGACATTAGTAGTTAGTTGGAGAAGTAATTTTTCTATGGGTGTGACTCTGAAAACAACGGAACCAAAGCTGATGGTATGAAGCTAGTTTTACAGACAGCTTTTTTATAGTTAGAGAACATCATCACACGTGCCATGACTTATTTAGTGACGACAATAACAATACAAAACCCAGAAACCAACGACAACTCAACCCAGCAAGAACTACGATATCTTTCCCCCACCCCCTCGCTCTCTATCTCCCTCTCTCTCTGTTCATTCTAGTCTGTGGGCAGAGAAATCGAAAGTAACAGAAAGAAAGAAAACTTATTCGAGTCCAGAGCTATTGGTGATACGTCGCTGCTATGATTAACAATGCTTTCTGATTAAAAGAAAATAACACATAGTTTTAAAGCGGCAAGACACAGCATATCACTTCCTTTCTTTCTTTTCAATAATCACAGCTAGTATCACAACACAGAATTGTTTACAGTTTACTTCCTTCCTCTGGCCCTGCTTACAAACTTAACTAGCACTAACAATGACTGGTGTTGGTCTTGTTAGCTCCCAATTGCCGGCTTGCTGATATTTAATTTAAAAAGAAGTTTTATTACGAGGATAACCTACCAAAAAATGCGATCTTTGTTTAATAAGATTTTTCATACCAATAGCATTTACTTCAACAAGGAAGAAGAAGTTAACAGCAGAAGAAGGTCCATGTGCTGTCGCTTATGTAAATGACATCAAGAATTGGTTTCTTTTTAAAAAAAATCAATTTGAATCGATGAAAAAATAAAATCCTCTTTTTTAGTGGGGGAAAATACAACAACGAAGGCTAAAAACAAAAACACTAAAAAAGAAAAAAATTCTTGGACAAATATTTTGAGTTTACTGAGTAGAGGAGATGAACTTTCTTTCCACGTTCTTAGGCGGCACCAATACCAATAAGATGGCAATAACTTTGGAGACGTATGTTAATACTGTGATCGAATTGTCAGATGAAGGTGAGACATTAAATATTTTTAAAGACTATTTTTAAAACACTTTATCTCCTTCTTTGTACTCTACAAAATCCACAACTTTTGAATACAACTTCCTTCTTCAATAGTCAGTGATTGTAAACGACCAAGGGGTACTAAACATTAAACAATGATACCTATTTTTTACATTTTTATTTATCTAATTCCCCCTCCACCAAAGAAAATAAACAATATAATTAATTATATCACATTTCTTTTTATTTGGGGGTGGGGGTAAATCTTTATTCGCTAGACTGATCACTCTCGGGTGGTTTTTTTTTAAATCAGAAACAAAGGGTGTAACTTGGGTATGGTTTCGTTTTTCTAATGTGTCAACTGCACATTCAATGAATGAATGAAATGTAAACATAAACATTTAAACAAGTTCCGATTTTTAAAAAATATATAAAAAGACCCATATATCTGTGCTTCTTAACTAAATACATAACTTATGTAGTAAGTGAGTTGTATTTTTAAAGCTATATAGACAGAAAAGAGTTCGCATAAGAAATCACGAATTTCTAAGCACAACAAAAGAAAAAGGGCCTTTCTTCAAGTGTTCGGTCTTACACATTTTTAAATTAAATAAAAGGTTAACCCTTTTAGATTTAGCGCGATGGTCTTCTTGACCATATAGCAACAAACACTACCGTCAACCAAAACTCTTAACATAGGTTTTTTTCAGTTTTTAATCCGGACCGGCCGTCCTTTTTAATCCGGATATATCGCCCGTGTAGTGTTTTTGTATATCGGCCTGGTAGTGCTAGGGTTATTCAATTCAGATAATCCAAAAACGGATAATTCTTCATGAAAATTACCTTTTCAATCAATAAGGCCTTCGTTTATTCTGGAAATTTTCTCCAGTTACGAGAAAAATTAATTTTGTAAAGTTCTAGGTTGTATTTACAATAATACCAAACTGGACCGTTACTTTCCGCCCATCGTACAAAACTACGGCATTGAAGTATTCGGTTACTTCACTTGTGAAGGTTGTTAAGCTCCTTTGATTATTATTTAAAATGTTTTACAGAGACGATAAAAAAGCAGTTCTACCTTAATTTGGGGGGAAATGTTTAATTTTTGAGAATAATTAATTAAATTTTAGTCTTATGCCTTTTTTCATTGTCTTTCATCAAAAAGATGAAATAAAGTAATAATAAAATATTAACGATTTATTTTAATCTTAAACCCTATCCCTAACCCTAAATAAATGCAAATTCAGGGAAAGTGTCAAATTTAATTTTTTGTTTAAACTTTAAGGTTCAAAGGCAACATTTAATATGCTTTTTGAGGCTTTTCAAAAAAACATTTAATATGCTTTATGAGGCTTTTTCAAAAAACATTTAATATGCTTTGTGAGGCTTTTCAAAAGCCGCTTTTGTTATGGTCGAGCTTTAATTTTAGTTCCTTAATCATTTTACCAGGATATATTTGGAATATATCTTAGCTGCAACCTGGTTACCAGCAGAGAATAATACCATCTTTTTATATGGGTACATTAAGTTGTGGTTACATAAAACAATTGTACAGCACCATTATCCTTTATTGACTATAAGGTTCCAACTTTCAGACCCCTTCATCCTGGGTGAGAAGGCCTGATCCAGGGAGTGGGGGGCAATGCCCCGTTTGCTTCCCCCAGCAGATGCCCATGGTCTAGGGAGATAGTAGCAGAAGGGTTGAGAGAGAAGGGGTACAGATAGCAGCTGGAGCAGGCAAGAGTCCAGAGGAGAGAAGAGGCAGGTTCATCCGGGGACTGAGCTGTTATCCATACATGTTGCATCTTTTGTTCGCTCCAGCACCGTTTTGTTTTTTGAAAACAAAAGGCTCTCTTTCTCATCTGTCGACATGGAATGAAAGGCGAGATGTTCATCTTCAACACAGCGTGTTTTGCCTTGTTGTTCTAGCTCCACAGTTTTCATAATGTGTGTGTTTTTGTTCACGGCTCTTCTTTTTCACAGCTGTGACTGAATTCCCAAATAGTTGTCTCCGAAGAAAGTTGGCCACTCAACTCTGGTTATAGTAAATGCATGGTTTCTTAAAATCACTGAGAAATTAAATCCCTCAGCTTTCACATAAGACCTTTTAAAATAAATTGTGTATGCTAGTGAAAATATATTTTAGCATGAACTTGTTGAAAAGAATTGTTTTAGGGCTAAATCTCTCAAATTTTATCATTTATACAAGCAGTTTATTCCTTATGGAACAACATAATCATCTTAAGTAAACAAATATTTGTGTGCATTTTTATACTTAATCTTACAAGGGGAAAAACAGCAACATACTGCATTTGAAATTATTATGCCACACTACTCATCATAGTTGTATTGGAGCTGTGTCTTTAAGGGTTCAGAGGGCTTGATTTGCCCGAATTTGGGGGAGCAGTTGCCTTTCGCCCCGACTTGTATGCCTATGCTCTCTCATTGATATGAGCTATTGATCTCAAACAGACAGCTTCTTATACATTTTTTATCACTACATTTTGACCAATTTGTTCTTCAGCCTTCCTTAAGTGTATCATTATTCTGGTAGTTAGGTAGGTTTCTTGCTTTTTTTCTTTTATAGAAAGTTCTAGTTGTGGATCTCAACGAATTCTGCAGGTAGCAGTATGTACAAATTAAGTATTGCGGTCCCTAAAAAGAAGTGCGGTCCCACCTACAGAGCTAGTAGCCGTAATTTATTTTCGCATCTCATACTTCAATGAGCGTGGTCTTGAATTACTTAATCCTACCCCTAACCCTAACATGGTATAATTGGCATGTTGGGAATGTCAGAGTATAACATGTGAAAATGAAGCCATACTTCTAGCTCTGATGGCGGGACTGCACTACTTAACTTGTACCCAGCAGTAATTCATTTTTTTTAATTTTTAAAAAAAAAATTTTTTTTTACATACCCACAGGTGCAAAATATGACATGATCTTTTTTCTTTTTAATGTGGGTATGTGCTGGAAAATACCTGGCTCCCTTAGTCTTTACCTGCTGGCAATAGGGTGTATCTCTGACCGTAACCCTCTTTTTGCAGTGGGAAGGTTTTTATGTGAAGAAACATATCCCTGATGGTCAGGTTAAAATTATTATTTGATTCCTTTTTTTTCAGTTATGGGAGACCCTTGAGGTTGTTTTTTCTATTCATATATTATGGATGTGGGGAATTTAAAAGAAAACTGACATCTGCTTGTGTATAGTGTAGTTAGTATTTTCCTAGTATTAGTAATGAAAGATAAGAAGTACTCATGGTCAGTGTTAGAAACTGTCAACACGGGTTTCTTCAGTTTTCAAATGAATCTGGCTGCCTAACTATGTATGCATCGCACATACAAGCCACACCAATGGAGCTAGAGGGCTAAATATTTAAACATTTACTTCTTATTAGGTCTAGAAAAAGGTGGGTGCGTTCAATTTACAATGTAAACTCATGCTAAATTGGTCCCTTAGTTTGTGTCCAGTAATGGTCATGCTTGTTTTTTTTTTGTTTTTTTTTTAAATTTAGACTTTTTTTTAGTGATCACCACCCAACAAAAAGTGAGAGGTAATTTATTCATTGATTACGCCCAACACGGCATGCTGCCAAAAGATGTTGGTGTCATGACAGTTTCTATTGAGTGATGAATCAGAGCTGTATTATTAATTATTGTATTGATCATATTTTATATTATTTCACTTTTCCTAGTGCATAAGAATTAATAACCAATTTTTACTATATATTTTTATAGGATTTGGAGGTATAATCTTAAAGTATCATTTGAGATTCATTTCTTTGCTCTTCATCATATGATTGTTGCAGTTTTGCATTGGTGAACATGGTCTTGTGAACACACCTTTCATAAAATGCAAAAGGTCAAGAGACCACAACAGCCAAGACATGTTGAATGATTTTTACAAAACAATAAAACAGCCAACTCTTTCGAATAGCATAAAATATCAATGGCAAACCCTTTTCCAGACATTCTCCACCAAAAAAATACATCTGCTGAAAGTTAGAAGCTGGTCAGATCTGTGGTGGCAGAGGATACACTGAACAAAGAAGTCACTAAATTAAATTATAACATGACTTAAAAAAACAGATTTACTTTTTGGCTTAAGAACCTCTTATTTAAATAATCTTTCTATCAGGTTGTAACAAAAGTTCTGTCCATTTTTGTACTGAGATTTGCAACACATCCTGCTGTTACATTCAGGAAACTTAGCAAACAATTCAATGTTAGCCGTATGACTGTTCATTGCAATTTGAAGAAGCTAGGAAAAATGTCAAAGGTTAGAAAATGGGTTCCATATGACCTGTCTGTAGCAAAATGCAAGAAATGTGCTGATTGTTGTGAGTCACTGCGTTCTCGGTGACTCCAGGTGCCTTTTTTTGTTGTTGTTACTGGGAATGAGAAATGGATCCTTTTTCACAATGTTAAGCACTGTGGCCTAGTTGCGATGACAGAACTGTGCCCCAGCCCAGAGGCAACCTCCATCTGAAGAAGATCTTGTTGAGTGTTTGGTGGGATCTGCAAGGAATCATCAAAAAGGCATTTGGTTGGAAAAAAATGATTCATGCACCATACTGACCTTGCTTCAACTGACTACCATTTGTTTAAGAATTTGCAAAATGGACAAAGACTAACTTCAAGGAAAGAGTTTGATAATCAGTCACTTATTCAGGTCAAAATCGAAAGAATTTTATAAATCTGGTATTGAAAAACTTGCTGATAGATGGAATAAGGTTATCCAAACCAAAGGAGAGTAAATCTTTAATCACCACTATATTTGTGTTTCCAAATAAATTGAAACATCCAACAGAAATTTTGTTACAACCTAATATTACTAAAAAGTGGCTGAAATATTGGACAGTGACTGTATTGTTTAATGTGCAATTTTGAAGCTTTTTAGTAGATATTTAGGTTTTTGGGTTGTTTATTTTCTGTGGTCTCATGAACACACCTTTCATAAAATGCAAAAGGTCAAGAGACCACAACAGCCAAGATAAGTTTAAGTTAGTAGATATTTAGGTTGTGATTAGGTCTCTCATACCCTGTAGTCGCTACCTTTATGTATTAGTACGATTTGCCTCTTCTATAAGGTTATAAATATCTACACTTTTAACTGAAAAAAGATTTGTTTGTGTTGGTTGGTCATTGACCTTGGAATGTACTGAAAGAACCATTCAGAAAAAAAATGGTGGGTGACACTGAGGTATGTGTTAGTAAAACTGTATCATCTCTTTTTGGAAATGTCTTCTGGTCATGGCAGAGGTCTTTAAACAATCCCAGGTCTGTTACTGCTGACTGCAAATGGATGACATGAAGTGTATAGGTCTCTATACAAAGAAGCATGTTTTACTGTATATTGAAAGTTGGTTAAAAAAAAAAGAAGAAATCTGGGAACTGATAAGTGAACTGTTTGTATATGTTATGATATTGCTTTTGTATTTGCCTGGTCATATGTATAAAAGGTTATTTGTAAAAAGAATATTCTATATGCCTCCAAATCTTTTGGTTGTCAAAGATTATTTTGGTATAGGCTTTCTATACATTTTTTTTAATACAGAGGAAGCTGCTTATTGTGATCACTTTGAGACAGGGTCTTTTAGATAACAATAACTGGCTGATAACATTAAGCAAAGGATATAAAAATTGGAACAATTTACATTCATTGTTATAAATTTATATTCATTATTATAAATTCATTGTTATGTTATTAAATTCATTATTATAAACAACTTTATATTATAAGAAATTAATATGAAATTTATTGACTTTTTTAATTAATTTTAAATAAAGTGTTGAGAGTGACTGATTTTGATAACAATAACTTTTGATAATGTTATCTGGGATTGTAATAAACAGCTTCCTCTGTATTTACATATTTAAGGATGGTAGATTTAATTTGACAATGTGGAAAAAAAAGATTGAGAAAAGTGTTACATCTCAAACATATTATCATGAAGATACGCCTTTATGCATTTAAACACCCACTCCCTACCAGCTCAAAGACCTATACAAAAATTTCAGCCAAAAACCAGGTCACCTGCCCTCCTTCATTACCAGAAACAGAAAATCTTAATACCATTCTTCATTTCATTTCGACTATCCCAACATGGATAGTTGCAGAGTTCAAAGTTCTTCTGATGAAGCCACTCACAGCAGCGAAATGCATAAAGGCTTATCTTCATGATAATAAATATGTTTTCTCCATCTCTCTTTACCACATTGTCAAATTACATCTACCATTCTGTCAGATTCCCTTACATCCACATAACAAACATATTTAAGGATAGAAATTTCAATGGTGGGGTGGATAAAGTGCTTCTACACCACTGTCGATAGGTGTGTGCTAAGACATTGATTTGGTTGCATATTAATCTACACCTTTTTAACTTTGACTTCTCGCAGAACCCACATTGGGAAACACTGGTCTAAGTACGCTGATTCACTGCTTACTATGTAATTGTAAACAATATTCTACCAAACTCTGGATAAACATTTACTTTAGATTTAAACATATTTCTTAGTTAGAATCGACATACATAAAATTCCAGAAGTCAATCTTAAAATTTCTGAATTCAATCTTAAAAGTTCTGAAGGCAAAGTTAAAAAGGTGTAGTAGTTAATGTGCTATTAAAGAACCACCAATTTTATGGAATATTGCATGAACTTGAATGATCTCATTTAGTATAGATGCAAGGCTCTCTTGGAATAAGGTTAATTTTTCTAACATGTTTTCTCTCCATCTAGATCTTAAGTGTATTCATTTGTTATATTGTTCTTAATTTCTAAACTATTCCATTAGTTGACTGTTTAAACCAGGAGGCATATAAAGAGAATTTATTAGCAACAAATCAATGTAAGCAAAGATTCCCTTGATACCTTAAGCTTAAAAGCCACTCTATTCAAAGTATTGCTTACTTAGATTTATATTAATACTAGTTAATACTAGTTATTACCCATTGAAAGATTCACAGGTAATTTTGAATTTCTATGGGATGACTTCTGTATTGGAGGCTGTATGCATTCAGTAAAAATATCTACCCATGTTTGTGTTGGAGTTCAAGCAGTTTCTTCACAATCTCTTACTCACTTTAAGACTTAATAGTTCACTACTTCAAAGCTGTTAATAGTGTAAATAAATGTTTACATCTTTATCAATTTCATCTGAGGTTTTATTAAAAAGTAACTGAAATTGTTCAGGTGGAAGAGTCCATTGTTTCAAATGGTGGGTAGGAGATATTTTTATCTGCAGAATTGTTAGCTTTACGTTATGGCGAGAGAAACAGAAAAAAATCACACTGTTCATTATATAGATAGATTTAAAAGTTTAATAATTACCCTTGTTCGTTTTGTGTCGAGTTGTCTGAATAGATCCATTCTGTCTGCAGTCTTGTAGGAAGTACATAAAGAACCACCAATTTTATGGAATATTGCATTTTTTAGATATATGATTAAAGATTATGATCTATATTAATAAAAAAAACAACAACTGCTGAGCACTACAGGGAGGGTGAAAGGAAACGCCCTATTGGAAATTGGTAGTCAAACTAGCTTTACTTTGGACCATACAATGGTAGAATTTGCCTGCTGTGTTAAAATTCAATGTAAGCACCAGTGTACATGTAAGTGTTTCAGTATGGCCTTGATAGACCTTTGCAGGAATTCTGGCAGTATGTTGGCCATAACATGTTGAATGCGCTCCTCTAGTTGATTCAAAGATTGTGGTTTGGTGTGGTACACTTCCTCCTTCACCCACCCCTACAAGAACAAGTCACAGGTCAGGGCTGTGTGTTACATATCATTTCTAGAGAGTTAATTCTCACCCACGTTTTGTAAGCATCGATGTGGCATAAAATTATATTCATATTTTTTTTCCTTTCCTTTGTGCTATCTAGGAAAAGAAAAAAATTTAGTACACATTTGATTGCTAAGCACCTATTTACAATTGTTAGATATTTAGGCAGCTGTGGGCGGGGGTCACAGATTTGACCCTCACATGTGATGAAAGTCATAAACAGGATATCGACCAAAACCCAAACTGCAGGTGCCAGGGACCGGAAGACACACCAGGTTTTGAAAAGTCATAAACAGGATATTGACTAAAACCCGGAGTTGCAGGTGGCGGGCTGGAAAACCAGCGTGGGTGTTTGAACCCAATAAAAGCCACACAGAGCACCCTCGGAAACCAGAGAGATCACTTAGGAAGAAGACAGGACCAATTTCCCTGTTGTCAAAAGACCCGTATGCCCTGCTGTCTAAGAAAAGTCTGTCGGCTCTCATTATCTTTCTCCCACTCTTCATTCTCCGCCACTGAATGATGTGTCTGATGCAATAAAAAATATATTATCATATTTTTATAAAACAAGTCTCCAGTCTTGCTTTTTCTCCAAGTCACGGATTTTCCTCCTGCGGACCCGTGGCTATACAACACAATGAAGATCATATCAATTTTATTTTTTCCTCAGTGTTTATAGTATAAAATAAAACTAAACTGAATAGAAAGGACATACTAGTTCTGGGAAATCTAATCTTCTCTATCCTCATTGGTTTCTATGTCTCTGGCTAACTGCTGCCTCTGTCATACACGCAAGATTTGTATGCATGTCTTAGTGTTTATAAATATTGTAATTATGAACAACATAAATTGTTCATTCTTAACTTATATAGCCTATAATTGTAGCAATTAGATTTATATATGTTGATTGATTGATTTGTTTAGTGGTATATCATCCCTTGATGGGTCATTTAATGCTGAAATCAGTTTAAAATTATGAAAGACGGAGGTTTTTTCTTTTTTAAATAGTCTTGTGACTTTGCTGAAAGATTTCTTTTTTTTTTTTTTAAACTGGAGTCTTGCAACTTTGGTGAAAGGTTTGTTTTTTTTAAAATAGAGTCTTGCGGCTTTGGTGAAAGGTTCTTATTTTAACTAGAATCTTGCGACTTTGGTGAAAGAACAGGTAGCCCCTGTTTGGGGTGGGGGGGCTTTACCCCTCTGCAGGGGATGCAGTCGGCATATTCTAGGCCCCAGTCGACAGGGCCAACTATGAATTAAACTCATTTCATTAAAATTTAAAACCTGGGAACTTGTACAATATTTAAGATATTAAAGACAAACTAACCATATTTCTTAATAAAGTGCAAGAACTTCTTCTTGAATTAAATATTAACAAAAGAATTTTGAGTGTATGTGATATTATTTAAAATAAAATGATTTATTCATCAGGCTATCAGGATGTTGAGAATGGCCTAAATAGCCGTAACATGTACATCCATCGGAAGGCATACATCAATCCAATACACAATGCAGAACTACCAGAAAATTCTTTTTTAGCAATAAAGTGGTAGGACTTTGGAATAGATTACCAGAATCTGTAGTGCTATCAACAGATGCAAATTTTTTTAAGAAGAATTATGATGTTTATTACACCACTGCAAAGGTTTAAGGCCCTAGATTTTGTGTAAATATGATTGTTATGGTGTGTGACTGTATATACAAATTGTATACTTTTTTTCATACTAAAATAAAATGTTCTAAAAAATGTATGTTTATAAAAAATGTTGTGTATTTTAAAATTTTAAAGTTTTTGAATTCTAATATTTTATAATGTCTAGAATACTGAAATTGGAAGTATTTTTCATTTTCATAGTTTATTGTAATTTATTTTCCATTTATTTTACCGGTATGGCAGCAATGCACTCGTATCAATGTTGCTTCCAATGAACAATTACAACAGATAACAATAAACTAATTAAAAAAATTGGAAGACGGCAAAACACAGATGTTGCAATTAAATAATTTATCAAGCCAATTTCCCTTCTAATTCGCCCAGCAAACAAACCCCAAAACCCTTGAACGTTTGTCTTGTTCAAATATGGCTGGTGACACTTGTGCTGCTTCCTAACAAGAAATGGCTCTACTATATCTTTCACAAGGACTTGTCAGGCCCAACCAACAATGCTTGTAGCTTGGAATTCAACAAAACATTTTGACATTAATTTTCGTCTGACAAGGAAACGCAGATGTTTGTCAGCTTGATTGTATGCGCCATCGGCCTTTAAGAATTTTCTCATTAGCTGACATGTTGATAAATCAACTACCGTGTCAGTGTGTACACCAGAGTTGCTGCCCATGTCTCAAGTGTCTTAAACCCATTGAGTGTTTAGGATTTGCACAATGATTGCTAGGCAACGTCTTCACAGGCGCAAAAATAATTATGCTTTTTCGTGTCTTAAATTTATTCTTAGATATGATCTAACTTTGAAAAGCACTTGGCACATTTAAAAAAGAAATCTTTTCAGTTTATAGAAAACAGAACTCTCAGTCTAGTTTTTATGAAGGCAAAAAAACATTATAAATTACGTTTTACAGATTTTTAAAACATGTTTCAGACATGCTATGCTTAGACTGAGAAAATTAATTTATTTTGTTTAGTTTTACATTTGTTGTCAGAATGATTTTTTATTCATATCTTTATATAGGTTTCAATGCTATTTATTTTAATACTAGCATGGTACTTGTAAAAAATGATGGGATTATTTACGTATGAATAAATTATACAAATGTACATGTTATTTTTAGTATGTATATATTGCAAACAAAAAACACATACCTCGAACGAAATTCATTTTTCTTTAAATTTTCTATAACTTCATATTTTCTGGGTTTTTTTTTTACTAAGTTTAAAACAATAAGGCCACAACATTTTATAAAAAAACGAATTTCTTTTTTAATATGAAAAAAAAAAATCAGTTTTATTCAGTGGAATCGTTTTCTGTGCTACATACTGAGACATCAGCAGCAGCAATAGTAGTTGTAGTGGTAGATGCAAACACACAGACATAGTAGAACCTTGCTTTACCCCCTTCCTCTCTTTCTGTTTGCTTTAGTGTGAGAGAAACCAACAAACAGACAAAATAGTGACATTAGTTTTTATATTATAAGAAACTATAAATCAACTTTCTTTTAATTTTTAGTTATGCACATGTTTAACTGTTTCAACACTGCAGAAAGATTTTTTTCAGCAATTCTTATAGAAAAGTAAGTTGCACCGATATTAATAAAAAATTTGTTGAAAGCCTCCCAAATTTTGGTCAGATCTCAAAATCTTCAAGACAGTTCTTTTCAGTATCATAGAACTTAGATATTGAATAAGTGCACACTGCAAAATTTGATTGGCCTGAATAACATTGGTTATCTCTCTGAAGCTTGTTAGAGGTTATTATTTGGTTCTTTCAAAACCGGCTACCTTCGTAATACTCTTATCTTGTAGTGAAGAGTTGGCTTTTGTATGATCAAGTTTGTTTTGTACTTCTTTCAATTAAACTGTGTTACGTCTCAAATTATCATTAAGATAAGCCTTGATGCATTTCACCGAGTTTTATTCGGTATCTTCTGAAGCTCTTTTACAGTGCAGAAAACTCCAGTATGTGCAATCCACTTCTCACATGTTTGTGTGAAATGTATACTGATATATACGTATATGTACTGAAGGCCATAATGCATTTGGTATAAATATTTACTGATTCTGTGGAGTTTGAGTGGTTTTCACAATCTCTTACTTACTTTAAGACTTAATAGTCCACTACTTCAAAGCTTTTAATAGTGTAAAGGAATGTTTACGTCTTATCAATTTCATCTGAGGTTTTATTAAAAAGTAACTGAACTTGTTTAAGTGGAAGAGTCCATTGTTTCAAATGGTATTTTTATCAGCAAAGTTGTTACCTTTAAGTGCAAGAGTTCATTGTTATGGACAGAGAAACAAACAGAAAATGTCACACTGTTTATTACATAGATGAATATAGCATTGGACAAATTTTTAACCTTTATAATAATCCATGCTATTCCTTAAAAGTGAATGTATAGCACTCTAAAAATTTGTTAAAACTACATTAAAATGATTTGGAAGGGGAAAAACTGAGCATAGATTCACTCTGATCTTGAATCTTATTCATAATGAATTTAATTCTTGCTTGAAACTAAATATTTTTACTTTGAGGTTTTGAGTAATTTAAGAAGTAATTAATGATTCACTGTGTCGGCTCTTTATTAAAGATCCTCCAAAAATCTAGACAAAATAGGCTCAAAAGAATTGCGCCAACGAAACAGAAATAGGCACCAATTCAAACGACCAGATAATTCAAATAAGAATCAACTGCAGCAGCTCTCAACAAATACTTTGGATACCAACTGTTTTTTGACCAATGAAAATGCATCTAAAATTTCATGCTCGTGGGACAGCTCCGCATATAAACAAATCACAGACAGTTCAAATACAGTTGCAGCATTGTGCCAGGTCGGCATGGCTGTATGACTCTCTAACACTCATGCATTCACTTGTGTTCGCCAAGCACATTCACAGACATTTCGACAAAGGCAAGTAAGTCACTGATTACACATATATGCATACACTTACACACATGTATATGCTTGCATATACACACACATACATAACAACTTCTTAAGAACTTTAATTCTATTGACTCTTTCATTTCAATTAACTGATGAACATTACTCGATGCAAGACGCATTCACAATCCTTCATTCATTGTTATTGTTTGATAAATCAATATTATATATGTTACATACATATTCGTTTATTCATTCATTTTGTTGAACCTTGAACAAGGCCAGAATTAAAGGGAAAGGGACACAAACGTGATCTCTTTGACTGGGGTAAGTGACTGTCAAATTCATCACAAATTCCTAGCCGTGGGTTACAGAAAATTCATCCCCAATCGTAATAATCTTTGTTAATAATAAAAGAAAGAGTGTAGAAAATTATCAACTAAAAATTATTTTTCTATTTTTGATTGTATATTCGATTCAGTAAGATCTTAATAGTAATAATTACATTAAAACAAATCTTAACCCGTTTTATAAGAAATAAAAATAAACAAAAATTATCAGTGGATATGAAGATTTTCCTGACATAGTTTTGAAAACGTGTAAAAATGTTCTCAGTTACCCTATCATGCTCATTTGGGAAGACACATTGCAAACAGGATACATCCTGTGAAAATATAAATCTCAAATCATACCACCCATACATAAGAAGGGCAGCAGAATAGTCCCAGCAAACTATCGGCCCATCAGCTTTACTTCTCATTTGATCAAGGTCTTTAAGAGAGTGATCTGCAACAAGCTAGTGAAGTATCTTGATAATCAGCTGCTGTGTAGAAATCAGCATGGGTTTAGGAAGGGTAGATCCTGCCTTTTAGCACATATAGACAGTATACTGTGCAACCAAATGGACAATGTGGACACTGATGTGATATATCTAGATTATGAAAAGGCCTTTGATAAGGTCGATCACCAGATATTGCCAGAGAAACTGAAAGCATATAAAGTTCAAGGAAAGTTGCATCAGTGGATAGGTGAATACCTTTCAAGTAGGCGACAGACTGTTGTAATTCAAGGAACCAACTCTTTTGAAGCTCAGGGACAGATTGGAGTCCCACTTGGGACCCATTCTGTTTCTTGTGTGCATAAACGATCTAGAAACATGTATTCAAGACTGTACAGTCAGTAGTTTTGCTGATGACACCTGCATTAAAAGAAAAATAGCCAAATCGAGTGATGTAAACATCCTTTAAGCTGCAGTTACAATCTCAACTAAATGGTCGAAAGGAAATAACATGTCACTCCATGAACACAAATTTGAATTCCTGTCCCACTCAACTGGAAAACCTAAACTCATAATGGAACTCCCATTCACAAAACAGTATTTTGAATATGAAACAGAAAGCAGACAACTTATAGAAGCAAAATCCATTGTGAAAGACCTTGGAATACATGTAACCCCAGAAGTCTCATGGACTCATATAAACATAATATGTGATAAAGCTAGACAAATATCACATGGGTGCTTAGTGTATTCAGTGATTGTAGTGCAACAACAATGTTGACACTGTATAAAACAATCATTGACATCCAAGCCCTTGAAGGTGTGCAGAGGTACTTTACCAGCAGAATCAGTGGCTACACTGATTTGTCCTACTGAGATAGACTTTGTAAACTGAACCTTATGTCTCTCCAGAGGATTGAATGCTACATAATTATGATGATGTTCAAGATACTGCAAAAACTTGTACCCAACATTTAAACATCTACTCTAGTCTAGGGCGCTACGAAAAAGGGCCAATCCAGATATGACGAGTCATTCTCAGTGCTTGGACCAAAGCTTTAGAACTGTATTCCCGCCAAGACCACCTTAATAACAAAACTGGTGAGCTTCAAGACTTCTCTGGGAAAATTCCATGAGCAGATCCCAGACAACCAACCAACACCTGGATACACATCCGTAAACAACAACAGCATACTAGAGTATTGTATGTGGTCTACATTCATGGAGATGATATTGAGGAGCCCAGCTTTACGATATCAAAGTTAAAGTTATATAGAAATGCTGAAAATTGGAGGGAGGGGAAAATTGTTGCATAGGGTATATTGTTTGTTTATTTATTAGCAGTAATTTCAAAGTTGGATATATAATGTTTTTAAAAACAATTCCTATGTACAATTATTCATTTGGAAGATTTTATAATTTAGATGTTAATTTTTGGAGATCCCTGTCAATTTAGTGAATGGTTGAAGACTTTTAATCTATTATAGAATGTTTAATATTTGGTCTTATTTATAATCAAATAAATTAACTATTCTTACATTTGTAAATGTTCACTTATATTTTACATTCCAATGATATAAAGAGGTAGTTCTCCACTATTTCTTACAAATATTTACAGATCCTTCCACAGGGATGTAATGTGACACAAGATCTTTTTATTGTGGAACTGTCAGCCCTGACCCTACCCTTTTTAATGCAATGAGGAGGTACTGTCTGGAAGACAGATCTCCAGGAACTAGGCTTATACTTAGAATTGATCTCTGGTCATTCATGCCAGGTATGAGTTCCATTTTAGCTATTACATTTTTAGTGTTGATCACAGATTTATCTATATTTATAAAAGTGAATGTATGTTTGTATGTATGTTTCAAACAATGATCCTCAAATTATTTGTAGTCAATATGTGCAAAAATATTATGTTGTGAAGATCTTTTTCCTGTGACAAAAGTATGTGCTCACTTTTAAATTCGACATAGGGAATCAGTATTTTTCCAATAGAAACTCTGTAAGCTATCTACAGAATTTGAAATATTTTGAGCGCACATTAATTTCCTTTGTGCACTGCTTGCAAAATGTGTGTGTGTGTGCATACACACACAGCTTAGAGGGAACAATGGCTCCAAGTTGTAGACTACAGTTTTGCAACTAGGAAGCTGAAATTTGGCATAGGGGTACATCTTTTCAAGGTGGAGGTGATGGGCTATGTGAATGTGCATATTATAATATTAGATCTTTATGCATGTCTATCTGTATGTACGTATGTTCTTTTTTATTACATATTTTTTATTTTAATATATCTTTTTTAAGATTATCATTTTAAAATATCCTTTTAATATTTTCAGGTTTTTTTTTTTAATAATATACTATTCTTAAAGATTTTAAGATATTTTAAAAATGTTATAAAACATTTTTTGTTCATGTTTTCAATCTCCAGTCGTTTTTAGTTGACTATACCCCCCCCCCCATAACAAGAACAATCCTCACCTGATTCAGGGGAGTAGACTCTTCACTGTTTGTCTATCACGTCAAGTTAAACCAAACTGATATATAAAATTAACATTTCCCTACCGTGATTTGAAATCACGACCAAGTGAATGATAGGCAGCTGTCTTACCAACTGAGCTAAAAGTCTTATATATATCTACAAATTTATTTATTATATATACAATACATAGGTTACAGTAATCATCTTCAGTCGGAATAGAAGTAGGAGTGGAGTTTGACCCTGCAGCAGCTCGGCTTGTTTATTTTATGTTTTTGCTAATTTTTAATCATTGGAACATTTAGGACATTTTATTTTAGTGTGAAAAAAAAAAAAGTATACATTTTGTATTTACAAACACACATCATAACAATCATTTTCACAATATATAGGGCCTTAAATCTTTTGCGGTGGTATAATAAACATCATAATTCTTCTTAAAATCATTTGCATCTGTTGATAGCACTACATATTCCAGTAATCTATTCCAAAGTCCTACCACTCTATTGCTAAAAAAGAATTTTCGGCCCCATCGGCTGGGACCTAGAATGCACCGACTGCATCCCCTGCAGAGGGGTAGGACACCCCAACCAGGGGGCCACCTGTTCTTTCACCAAAGTCGCAAGACTAGTTAAAAAAAATAACCATTCACAAAAGTCGCAAGACTCTATTTAAAAAAAATTTTAGTCTGACTTCGGCATTAAATGACCCATCAAGGGTTGATATGCCGCTAAACAAATCAATCAATCTAGTAAAAAATACTTGAATTTACTACTTTTAAACCATGTATAATCTTAAACATTTCTATTAAATCCATAGCTTCTTTACAAGGAAACTTTTTACTATGGCAAATAAAATATGCAGAAAGCCATCGAGTACTTTTTTCCAAGAACAGGAAAAAAAAATCATGCAGTTAACATTGAAAATAAGTTCTTGTTTAGAAAGAATTCACAAACAGTAATTATGTAAATTAGTACTGTATTTTGAAAAAAAAAGGATTTTTTTCTCAGAAAATGGAAAAAGATTGTAAGAATAGAATTCCATTTTAGGTCCTATATTTGCTTTGAATTTTTGTGTATTTTTATACAGGTAAAATAGAACTATTTTCTTAATTGCTTGGAAGTAACAATTCTGATAAAATAAACATTCCAATAGAAGATTATCAGAATATTTTTAAAGCAATTGATACAAAGTATAGTGAACTCATGTGATTGTATTTATTTTAGATATTTAAACTAAAACAAACAGCAAAATCCGTTTAATTTTTCAGAAATATCTGATAACATATGCAGCCACAGTATTTATTGTTCTTTATCAAGATTAACTTGCATATGACAATATTGGTTATCTCCCTTTCAACGGCCATACTATTTCTTTATATACTTGAATATACTTTTTTTTGACAGCAGTTAATTGCGTCATTAAGCCAGCTTCAGTGTAGTTGGGCTGGGTTTAAACTAATAAGAAAAATGGTAGTTAAATTCGGTATGTCCAATATCAGAATAAAGATTATTTTTTTAAATATTGATATTCTCGGATGTGACCGTCTTTTCACGTAGGCTGTTCCATGTGTTTCCACTCTTTTTTTTTTCTAACACCAGTGAAGGTATGAATTTGTAGTTTATGGCTGTGTCCTCTGGTTTTACTGCAGATAGATAAAGTGAGCATTTTCTTATCAGGGCATTTTGAACAATTCTATGTATGTTGTTCCGGATTCTATAGACCTCTAGTAGGTCAGCACGTTTTCTTCTGTATTCAAAGGTCTCTAGATTAAGTTGTTTTAATTTTTCAGTGTAGGATATATCTCCCAATCTCAGAATGGCTTGGTGACTCTCCTCTGTATTTCATGTTAGGAGATATGTAGCAAACTCCAGATGGGGATGTACCAGAGACTTGTACAGCAGTAGGAAGCTCTCCCCATCGATGTTGAAAAATCTTTTTATTTTATTTCCATTATTCATTTTTATACTTTTTGATAGCAAATCTTATGTTTCTTCTTTCATTTCCAAAGTGATATCAAGTCAAGTGGTGGCTGATGAGTGTAGAACACTATGAGGACAACAAAACCCTCAGGAAAAATAATATACAAAGTTTTAAAATCATAATTCTTATTACCTGTGACGAACATTGCCAGGTCTCAGAGACAAATTTTCTTTTAGACCAAATTGAAAAAGGTTGAAAGCATTCAGAGAAGGGGGAGGGGCGAGAGAGAGAGGTCTATGAGAGCCAAATTCACTTTCTTTCAGACCAAATTTAAAAAGGTTGAAAGCATTCAGAGAAGGGGGAGGGGCGAGAGAGAGAGAGGTCTATGAGAGCCAAATTCACTTTCTTTCAGACCAAATTGAAAAAGGTTGAAAGCATTCAGAGAAGGGAGAGGGGCGAGAGAGAGAGAGAGAGAGGTCTATGAGAGCCAAATTCACTTTCTTTCAGACCAAATTTAAAAAGGTTGAAAGCTGCCCGCTGCTTGGAAAGATGGGTTAGCTACATTAATGAGAGAATGGGAAAAGAAAGGGAAAATTTAGAAGTCATAAAAAAGAGTTTGTCAATGAAATGAAATTGTGTTTGGTTACTGATGTGAAATTATCTTTTCTAATGAAGTGAAATTTTGATTTTTTTTATGTGAAATTGGGTTTGTAATAGAAAAGAAATTGGCATTGTTGTCGGTATGAAATTTTATTTGTGACTGGGATTTTTACTGATATGAAATTGGGTTTATTACTGAGGCGAAGTGAAATTGTTTGTACCTTTAAATGAAATTCTGTAATTTTGCCAATAATATCAGAAACAAATGTAAAATATTGTGTAGGATGTTCGAAGGATGTTCGAAACCTGCAATGGCATAACAATATGCCTTAAAAAATGTTAAGCTTTAAAAATGTGTGATTAGAATATGAGACCAGATAAACACTTTTCTTTAAGAATAATAAAGAAGGTAAAACAATTTAATACTGTCACCAATTACTTAAATTTCTGTCATGTTTTAATTTAACCAAGAAGGTTTTATCCTACTTTGCATTTTAATTGAGAGGGGTTTTGTCCTAGAGGGTTTGTCCGGACAGCAATACCTTAATTGTAGCTAGTTCGTCGACTGTAGTTAGAGGCGACCTGAAGACTCCTTTCATTCACTACTATCCATTTGGATAGGGGTGGGCGCGACTCTTTCTCTGTAACAACCGCTTCCCCTCAATCCTACTCTTTAACAGAGCAGCATTGAGTACCATTTTTAAAATCTTTGGTATTCCAAGATGGTCACCCATTTAAGTAATGACCAGGCTCGACATTGCTTAACTTCTGTGATCTTACGAAAACCAGTGTGCCCAACGTGATTTGACTGTACTACTACCTTAACCATACTACATCAAAACCCACACTAATCAAAACGCTACTATTCAAGGAATTCCTCTACTAGCTGGATCGCTGCTCTCCATGCGGCAGATTCAGCTAGTATATTATAATGACATGTAAGCTTTGCTATAACCTATGTCTGTTGTTATTGTCATTTCCTTATCAAAATGCTTTTCTTTACCATAATCCAAACATGTCAGTATCACTGTCAGAACTAATACTTATATTTTCATATATATATATATTGTGTTTAAAATGAAATAAGAGAAATTTGAATTTTGATGTGTGTGAACTTGTTTGGGTCTTCTCCAGAACTCTAAAAAAGGATATTGTACAACTGCCATTCAGATAGAATAAATTACATCTTTTCACTTAAATAAAGTTTTTGTTTTAGGTAGTTTAATAATAGGGTAGGAAGGGAGAGGGCAGAAAATAAAGTTAGATAGTTTGATAAGAAGGTAGGAAGGCTGATGGCTGTGAATGTGACAGACACAGCTTTTATATGATGATAATAATGATCCCATTTCTGTATTCTTGGTTTGTGGTTTTGTTACTGTAACACAGCGAAAACAGCATGTTGTAAAGTGATTTTTGTTAGCACAACACTGTTAAAATGATCTAACTTTCCAGTCCAATTGGGCGACCGTTTTCTGAGTAATTAATTTAATTAAGTAGCAACTGACAAAAAACAAGACATGTCTGTCCAAGGGAGCTAACTCCAGGTCTATTAACTGCTAATGACATTTCTTTATTAGAAAATAAGAGGAATAAGCAAATAATTATAATATAAATTCTATATATAGGAAGTGACTTAACATTAAGCCTGAACGCAGCTTTTTAGTGAATTTTTATAAAGAAATATATTTATTTGGTAAAGTGTTTTCATCAACTTTTTTTTTTTGTGTGTATGAACTAATTATGAATGTACCATCAAGAATGTCATCATTGTTACCAAATTGTAGGCGAGGTCGTTCTTATCAAATGTACTGGTCACAGAACTGACCCATATCTTGGAAACTATCTAAGATAGAAGCATGTGGTTTTCACCATTCAATAACATGTGTTTTGAAAATTCATTTAGATTAAAAAAAACTATCCAACCTGGCGTGACATATAGTATATGTCACACCTTTTGGAGTTTAATAACTCAGAAACTAATGAAGATAGACACCGGAGATTTTTATCAATTAATAGTCCATTAGATTTATTACATATGTGGCAAGTGTGGTTTTTAGTAGTTGGGGAATTATGGTGGTTTTTCTGAAGCAAGTAATTTTTGGTAATCCTTGCTTATACAAATGTAAAATACAGTCAATTAACGCAGCATACAAACAATGTTATTTTACATTCGTATAAGCAAGGATTTTTTAGTGTATCTCGGGAATGGATAAAGATTTTCTGAATATGTTTTCGCTAAACAATAGAACATCAAAAACATTCATTGTGTAAACGAGGGAGCATTATATCCTCACTAGCTTTTATAACAATCTAAGGGAAATCTGACTACCCTAAATATTTATTTTTGTATAACATTTTGAAAATTATACACAAAAAATGTAGCACACAGCTGAAGAATTTGAGGGTGGGGAGTGTCATTTTTTATCTATACTCTGCTATCAATGTAAGTTTTGTATAATGACAGATGTTAACAGATTAAAAATGCAAACAGAAGATGTACTCACAGATCCTTTATTCATACAATGACTGCGGTCAATGATAAACATGTGTGTCTCCTCCGATCTCCTAATAACAATAGTTATTCACTAGAACGTAAAACAGTGCTCCCTTACCTTTAAAGTGGATAAGCACTCCACTGCCTAACTCAAAATACTTACTTAACAGGGAGGATGCCAGTTATAAGTAGCCTAACTTTAACTTATACCTGGCGTTGCCTGGGGGAAAATAACTGGAAATATAACAACATGGGAAAATTCAAATAGTTTTTTGGACGATTGAACTCCTTGTTGTTTGTGTTGTTAACATGATGATTTGGATATTACACCTGAAGAAGGCCGAAGAATGGATTGGCCGAAACGTTGTTTTAACAATATAAACAACAAGGTGTTCAATCATCCGAAATATCAACATAGGAAAAATATGTTCTGTAATGTATTTCTTCTTACACAACACAATGAATGAAAAAAAGATTAAAAATAGATATTACCAAAAAAATATTCTGGTGCACAAAACAAAACAAAAGATGTAGTCCCTTAGTTTGACAGTTTGACACAACATTAGTGCTTCTCCCATTGGGTGACTGTAAAGGTTGGGTTTTTTTAGAATTTTTGTCTGAAAACGTTTTTCAGAGTTGCACAACATTTACTAACAAAACCGAAAAGAAATAACGTTTTTTAGCCCTTTAAGTTCTTTTATTTGACTCAAGAAAGCTTTTTAAAATCCAAAATTGACCTCCAATGAACTTGGAAGTGAGCACACCTATCATCTTTTTCTGCCCAAGTTAATCCCCACATACCAATTTATCTCTAAGAATGTAATTGTTTGGCTGTAGGTCAGCACCACCTATCCTATCGAATTTGACATTATCCTCCTTACCATTTGTTAGGTCAAAAACAGTTTTGTACTTCATAGCAAACTCAATATTATGCTAGAAATTGCTTCAATTGGCTAGAAATGACCTCCCTCTGATGACCTTGAATGATATCCGAGGTCAACCTCACATAGCTTATGTCACTGTCTTGTGAGTCTTCTGCCAAAAATTAAGGTCAATAGGCATTATTGTTTTAGCTTAATAGTAGCATGAATAAACACAAACAAATAGAAGGCCCCAATATTAGTATAGATACACAATTAATCAGACTACTATATATTGTCTGCTTACCTAGGTCCATTTAAATTTAGCATGTGACCAACTTGAGTATGTCCTTTGCAACTTTGTATCATTAGAAATAAACGTTTTTCTCTCCTTTCTCTGATTCCTGTGTTTCAAAAGTCTTTTCTCAACTGAATAAAAGAGCTCACAATACCCTCCAAAATGCAACCTATACTTTAGGTAGCTTATAGTGATAGCTTTTATATCTGCCTCATTGGATTTGATGTTTTCCTCTGAAATATGAAATTGTCTTTAAAAATATCAATGTGTGTCTGCATTATTTTATTTTTTTTTTATACCTGAACTGATTTGAACAAGTTTTCTGTGTAATCAATATGTTTAAGTGATTTTAGAAGATATTGGGAATTTTTTTTGTTTTTTTTTAGAATCGACAAGGAATAGTTTTGTATTTTTTTTTGTTTTTTTTATTTATCTATTTTTTGTGGAGGATCCTAGATTGTTTGGCAGGATAAGTGATTCTCAGCTCTACCATCAGATAAGATTAAAGCAGTTTTTTTCAAAATGAATGGCTAAAAATTTTTATAGGAATTTCTGTCAAGAGATCTGTTAGATACTGTCAACCAAAGCTGTCAACATAGGTTTCTTCAGTTTTGAAGATGGTCTGTCTGGCTGGCTATGTATCATGCTTACAGGCCACACCAATGGAGCTAGACAGCTGAAAATTTAAACATTTACTCTTTGACCGTATCCTCCTTAACATTCTATGTCTAGAAAAAACATTTTTTTTTGTAAATCCCCCCCCGAGTAAGTTTTTTTGGGGGGGTTCAATTTGCAATGTAAGTTTATGCTAATTGCTCCCTTAGTTTGTGTCTGACAGCATTCACACTTGTTTTTTGAAAATTCAGACTTTTTTTTTATTGGTCACTGCTGAACAAAAGGCAAGAGAAGTAACTTATTCATTGATCACCACTTTTTCCGATTTTTTAAAATTGATCACCCCCAACAAGATATTGGTTACATGACAGTTTTTGATTGAGTGACTAACCAGACCAGTTTTATTTTTTATTTATCTTGAGGCTGTCCAATATTTCTTGATTATGGTGTTTTTTGTTGCTTTATTTAAAAAAAAAAAGAAAAAAATGAATGAATGACTACCTCTGCAGATTACGCTTAGTCTGACTGAGTGCTTGGGTATCTTGTGTCCATGTCAAGCAAAGATTATGTAGGGAAACCAAATCAAGTAAATAATCATGTGTTACTATTTGTTAGCCAACATTCCTCACTTTATAAGAAAATCCAGGTATTAAACAATATCATTTTATATTAGTGTGTTAGTGTTTGTTATAGAAAATACTGTTACTATTCCTCTGCTTTTGGTATCTAACTAGTCCTAGGTTTTTGTAACTAGAAATTTCAAGCTTTATTATTTTTGTATTAAGTAATTATAACACACTATTTTTAATTAAATTTGACTAGTTTTTACCTTTACCTTCATCTTAATTTCAGTTGCTTTATATACAACTTTCAATTCGGGCCACTGTTTCTATGGCAATGAATAACAGCGCTGTCGAATAATAAAGAATAAGCCTTCTGTGAGAATTGAACTCACACCCTCATTGCCAGAAGGAGTCTAGTTTACGCCTAGCTGCTTTTACCAATCGGCCACAAAGACTTCATGGATTAGCAGAAGCTGATTTACACTTTTAAACTCACTCCTTACATCCGACTCTCTGCCCATTTTTTGTTGTTTTCACGTGTGAGAACTATTTAATTAAAAATAGAAATTTCAACTTTGAAATGTTTTACGTTAATGGGACATGATTGCTATTTTCTCAGTGTTACCTACACCAGTTAAAAGAAATCACATAAAATGGTTAATATTTAGACCTTTAAATTCTAAACCGTATATAACACAATTTTCTTCCTAATCTCCACATAGTTTTAAGCATACTTCACTTCTAAATTTGGTGCATTACTGTTATTTTATTTACCATATAATAAAGTGCTAACTGAATCTAATATTTGCAATAAAAATCCAAGTTTGGTCCAAATTTTTAAACCATAAATCATAGAAATGTATTCTTTTATAGCCAGACTGCTCAGTTTGTTATAACATTTTGGTTATTATGTCAAAATCAGAAGCAAATAATACTAGTTTTTCAATCTGGAATCTGAAAATCTTTCTTCTGGAAATACAATTTCCAATTTACTTTGAATATATATATATATATATTTTAAATATCTATTGTGAATTATTTTAAGGACCAATTTTATTGGGCTATAATTGTATTTTATGATTTAAAAATTTGCCTAAATTTAAAACTGAAAAGTTTCAAAGAAATCTAACTGGAATATATCTCTTCTGGTTTCTGGAAAAACTTGCGCTAGTCGGAAGTGACGTCATTGTCAAGTTGCATTTCCTAAGCGACCGGACCCGTGCGGTACAAGATGGCGACATCATTGGAGCAATATGTCGGTACTGTTACACACTTGTCTGAACAAGGTTAGGATAGTGACAATTTTCTCCTATTTTGTCTCTCCTCGAATGTACAATATCCTCTTGTAATCAGTTAACACCTGTATGAAGCGATCGAACATTATCAGATGCCGACACGCATAATCTCTTCAGTTTGTGTCGGTGAATGTAAATGATGACCCTCCAATTATTAGAAAAATACACAGACGTATATTAGAGATATATAATATAACAGGGATGTAATCTTTTTCTTATTGATATTTTCTGATAGTTTGATTAGGTTGCATTAATATTTTGGTTTAGAAAGTAATCCTTCTTCAGTTTTGTGTTAAGTTTCGTTTCGTTTAAGGTACCGTGTATTCATTTTATTTGTTACTCAGTTACTCGATCTTTCGGTTTAATCCTCCTTTTGTTGTTGTTTCTCTTTCTGAAAGCAGATTTATAGTGGCAAGGCGAAACTGTTTTAAGTAACTAAAATAAGAATTTCTTTTTAAATTTGCAATAGTTTTCTTTTATGTAGTCCATCTGAATTTATATCCTAGTTTATTGTAAAAATTTCAGGAATGATCTTCTATCCTCATATTAACATTTTCGACTAGTTCCTCCTTCGGCAGATTTTTTTTTATTAGTCTTGTCATTTCTTTTCTGGTTTTAGAAAAAATGTTTTTAAAATTTCAAAAAGACTTTGAATTTTTAAAGTTTCTTTTTAATGAATATCCGTCTTAAAATCTGTCTAAATATTGTATAAAGATTAAAGAAGCTTCATATTTTCTACTGCTACTTTCAGTTTGAAGAAAATAAAACGAATTTATGCAAAAATGCTATTTTGTTATGGACAATTGACGTCAATAATGTCACATTTTTCTCAAAGATAAGTTCTTTACGTATACTATTTTTAATGACAGCATAAAGATTACTAGTACATTCCTTTGTCGACCGAAAAAGACCATTCTTAAGTCATTAATTTAAAGAATTTACTTAATTTTTGTTAATTCGTTTGCCATTGTTTGTGTGGAACTGTCGAACTGGACAATTCCTTCATGTTTTTATATTTCAAAGTTTTTAAAAATCTGTTATTTTAATACGTGTGCATTCTTATCCAAACTTATTGATGGGTTAATTCGTAAAGTAATAGTAAAGAAAATCCTGCCTTCATTCTCGCACGTGAACAAATCTTTTATTATTTTTTTTCAATCCAAGGCATTTTTTCCTTTTTATTTAAAAAAAAAAAAAGAATAGTTAGAAACCGTCAACCAAAATTGTCAACATAGGTTTCTTCAGTTTTCAAGTTGGCCTGGCCGGTTGGCTATGTATGCATCAAGCATAATGGAGCTAAAGGGCTGAAAATTTGAACATTTGCTCCATGACCCTATGTCTAGTTTTTTTCTTCTCGAAAATTCCCTCCCTAAATAGGTTTTTATTAGTGAGGGTTCAATTTGATGTAAGTTTATGCTAAATTGATCTCTTAGTTTGTGTTCGTTTGTTTTCTGAAAATTGAGGCCTTTTTTTAGTGATCACTGCCCAACAAAAGCGAGAGAAGTAACTTATTCATTGATCACCCGCAACACCGCATGCTGCCAAAAGACGTTGACGTGACGGTTTCTATTGAATAACTAACCAGACCTGTTTTATTAAAAAAGATTTAGAGAGCATTGTATCAACACAAAGTTGAAAAACAAAATTAAAGAATTGTAATATGTACTAAGTTTGTTTTTTCAGGTCGTTATGGTTAAAGTTTTGCTGTTACAAGGTTTTATTTACATTGAATTGATCAAATGTACATAGTTTGATTGAAATTAGTCATGGTTCAAGACACATTTATCTATCAGATATATTCTTAGTATTTTGCAAAAGTATGTATTTCATTGCTAGAACTTTTTTTTTTGTTTTGTTAAATATAGGCCTTTTATTTAATATTGTTTGTTTCTGTAATCTGATATCACAGGATTTATTAAACAAATTGTCAAATACCTCCATTTTCATTCACTCTAATGATTTTGATTTTATATATAATAATGACACAGCAAATACTAAACATATGAAGTAAAGCAGATACCAACATAGTAGTACATTTAGTGTGTGAACAGACTTAGCGAATATAATATTAGTCATTCTAAAAGTTGATGATTTAATACTTACCTATATTCTGCGAGAAAACTAAGGCTAAGCAAATTAATAACTTCAGAGGTGTGCCTAAAGGGTATAACCCCTGTAGAATTTGTAATAATAGCTCATTCTTGGTAAGTGTTGGTTTTTCTAGTGCTCTGGAAATAAAGCAAGTGTTACTGACAGAATAGGCCTATTATATGTATAATTCAGTAACTGTAATTCCAAGATTTCTTTCTATAGGCTGACTGATGCCTAAACAGTATAAGTGAATTTGCATTATTCAAACTAGCAACTGCTATTTCAATTTAAAGAGATATCAGTAATTGGCTGCTAGATCAGAAGACTGAAGTTGGTTGTCAATTTGAATTTATCATGTAGTGTAGGTACATATAAAATGGTGGTATTGTAAAGATTGAACTTTTGCTTTTAAAAAAATGTTGTGTTTTTGTTTTAAAAAAAAAAATCCACCTTTACATATCCCAGCAAGATTTTATTTACATTTTTTTATCTTTGGTATGTAAGAAAAGTCAATGATTGTTGAATAAAATATATTCACAAACAAAAAATGAATTGAAAAGTTGCTTACCAGTAACTTAAGATCATAAGCAGATTGGAAGGAGATATTTAGAATTTAGCTTATCACTAGTAATTTTGATGGTCATGGTGAAGTCTGGTCAGAAGCAATAAACATCAAACTGAATGTAATTTTTAAAAACCTACCATATCTGCATGTTCATTTGTGTTAAGGACTCAGAGTATTTCTAGATAGTCTTAAAATGTTTACAAACATTTGACATACTTCCCACTTTGTAATCTCTTTCTGAAATTGTGTTTCTTTTTATTTTTTTGTAATTAAATCTATTTTCTTCAAAGATATCCGTCCATCAGGGATATAAAATCTACATTTACATGCTATTGTGTTCACATATTTGAGCATGTAAAAACAAAAGGGTGAATCAATGATCATATCTTATTTATAGCAAATCATTTTGATGGGCTTTGAACTGTTTATTTTTGCAATACTTACCAAGAAGTGTCGGTTAACTCCTTGGGCTTACATCGTAGAAGAAACCCTGCATCCAGCTTTGAAAAAATAACATCTTTAGAAATAAAAATCATTATTGTTAAGGATAAATTTGTTTTAAAAAAAAGTTGATTAAAATCCAGTAGTTGGTTAATAATTTTCTGTGTGCTGTAGTGCCTGAAAGTTTAAAGAAAAATGAAAATACTGCAATGGTTGTATTGTAAAAATTAAATTTTTGCTAAAAACAGTTTTAAAAAAAAGAAAATAACTCCAGCCTTACATATATCCCAGCAAGATTTTATTTATTTATTAAATATTGCCTAATCTGCCCTTTTTGAAATAATGTTACTTTTATTATGGGTTTAAGTGTTTTATGCTGATTTCATATCCCTAATTTATATATATGATATTGTGTTTTTAAAAATTGGTAGTATCGAATGTTCAAATTTTGATAGTTCATTGCCAAGGCAATTTATTCATGGTCTATATAAAATGTTGACACACACAAACACTCATATGTATTCATCAGCATAAATAGTGCCAGGTACCATATCAAACACACAGCTTACTAAAGTACAAATATTTGAGCGTTGATCTCTAAAATTTCAAATGAGGTCTTTAATTTCTTTTACTAAGAATTTTCTAGAATGATTAACAGTTTAAATTTCTGTTATGCATGTGCATTTTATATTAATAGTTGAATGATTTTCCATCTTTGATTGTCATTATTTTGATATATTTATTTCAGGCAATTTCCTCAAACTGAGTGAGTTCATCAACAAGAGTGCAGAATTTTTGGCCAAGAATGCCAGCCACTTAGACAATGTGATAGCCTCCTTAGACTGTCAGAAATATTCATTTGGAATCCTGGGAATTCTGTAAGTTTTTTCTTTATTACTTGAAATCATTTTTATTGATAGCAGTTTTATAATTATGCTTTGATTTAGTGTGTGTGATTTTGTATTAAAACGGTTGACTAAATGCAATTTACTTATGTTTTTTTCTCATTGCAGATGTGTAAAGTATAACTTGAGTAACATTCCAGATTTTGAAACCTTGTATGTGCAAACTCAAGAGTTTATATTCTCCTGCAATGGAGAACATGTCCGGAATGCAACTAGTAACTGTAAGTACTTGGATTGTATTAAATTGTAGTAATGACTTTTAAAATCTAGCAACATTAGTACTTTTCTGATAATTATTGATTCCATTAGTATTATCTTTCTTGTACCTTTAAGACAACGTATATGACATTACATTTATTTGTCACTTATTTGAAGTCTGAGTGGTCAGTTATACATCATCAAAATGGCTTCGAGACCAATAACACACACGGCTGAAAAGTCCTGATGAACTTGTCATAACTCACTTACTAATTGAGCTACAAAGATAAATTTGGTATCATCTTGTCAAGCTGTATCTGTCTGTGTTCGGCCCTGTCTGAATACACCAACTGCATCCCCTGCAGAGAGATAACCCCCCCCTCCAAACGGGCCACCTGTTCTTTCACCAAAGTCGCAAGGTTCTATTAAAAAAAATTTTAAAAACCTCTGAGTCTTAACCTGAATTCGGCATTAAATGATCCATCAAGGGTTGATATGTTGCTAAACAAATCAATCAATCAATCTGTCTGTGTTAAAAGCTTTTAGATATATTGAAACAAAAGTTTTGTTTTGGGATACCTACTTTTAAAATTTATAAATGAAATACACAAACAAAATTATAGCTAATTGACAAATCCATTTTGGTACTGAACTAACATCTCAGTATGCTGAATATGCTAGAAATGTCATTAACCTTGAAGAGCAATTTGAGTAACATTAAAAGATTGTTTGTGTACACTGATTCTCATTTAGAATATACACTCCTGGGCAAAACAAAAAGAGCAAGCACTTCCCATCATATAAAAGATCTTAACACCATAGAGAACATATGGGCGCATTGTAGAGGAGAAAATGAAGTCCGACTTCCTTGTCGAAAAAGGCTTTCAACATGCGCCTGCCACCTTTTGAAATCCAGCAGGATGAAAGCGGTTTTGTTCCAGCGTTACAGCTTTAATGTGCCATTTGTTGACTTCTTGCACCGGATTGTGTCAGTGTTTTTCCCCACCCCCTTTTTGTTTTCTACATTAAGGCCGAATTGGTTTGGGCGAAGATTTTGGAACACTGACCAGAAGTGGGAAGATGAATGGAACAATGTTGTCACAGCACACTGTAAACAACTATTGGACAGCTTGCCCGAAAGGCTCAGTGTTCTGAAGAAAAACAAGGGAAAAGTTATACCATACTGAAACCTACTCTGCGCACAAACACTGCAAAAATTGTTAGAATAAAAGAGCAATTGCAAAAGATTTGATAAAAAAAAACCGTGGCTCATTTTTTTGCCCAGGAGTGTAAGAAACATTTTATGCTAGTAAGTTGATATGAAATTTAGTTAATGTACTGATCTATGGATGAATGATGAGATATGTTAAAATGTGCTGACTGAAGAAAAAGTAGGTGGCTAGCTTCTCAAGTATTTGACTTGATGTTTTAGCCAAATATATTCAGGTAACTTTTATTCATTCCCCAATTCTCTCCTTTCTACCTAACTTGAATCATTTGTATACAAAATCTATACCTTCATCTATTAACAAAATCTATACCTTCATCTATTAACAAAATCTATTTTTTATTTGCATAATTTCAAGACACACGCTAATCTTGTATATTTATTATGGACTTTCCTACTCTATAAAAAGTAAAATTCGGTAAGTGATTGTTTCAGCTAGATGAGCGCCATCAGAAATTATTTTAAATAGCAGTTAACTCGGTAAGTGTAATAATACAGATTTTGATGGTTACTCACCAATGTAGTATATGTAGGTTGGGCAGTAGCCAATGATCTTCCTGTCTAGTGGTTAGGAGTAGAAAAATACAACAGTTCAGCAATTGAGAGAGAAAGAGGGGTCAAACAAGGGACAAGCTTTCTTGTATTAAATCATCTGACCACTTCCAACAGTGTGGATTCTAGTACCCATCCCTGCACTGAAAGGTAAAGACAAACTAATGCCTTGTGAATGCTGCTGCAAATGCTTACTGGGCACTTTAAATGTGTATGCATTCCATAGTCGAAACCACATCAGCGTAATGTGTACTTAGTTGGCCATGTGATTTGCGACATGTATCTGCTTGGTCGCATATCTTCCTTTAGTCACATCATGTTATCAAATATGAGAGACATGACCTTCTTTGATCAAGCCACATTGCTGAATATTATTACATAATTTTAAAGCTAAACATCATTCTCAATTTAGATTGTCTCAGCTTTGTTCTTTTTTAAGAATCCTATATTTATGTTCTTTCTGTCTAGAAATAAATGGAAACACACTATTGATTTTCTGGTTCTGGATTGTTTGTTTTGCTGACACAGCAAATTTATTTGACCAAAGTCACCCCACTAATCATGGACCACTGCTTTTGTTATAGTTTCACTGAAATAACGATTATAGCTCATCAGCAGCCTAAGGCCCACAGGTGGAAAGGCGTTACTTGGGACTTCTCCATGATTCTGTACAGAATGAGTAAATGGATAAAACTCAGTTGGATTGTATTATCCTAATGTAATACATTTCTGACACAATAATCATATCATTTATAAAGTTTCTAAACTCTCATGTATGAGGGTGGATCAATAAATCTGTAGCCTGACACATAGTTATTAGTTGCATTTTGATTTGACATATTTACTGTACTCACATGCGTACAGGCCACACCAATTGAGCTTGAGGGCTTAAAATTTAAACATTTACTCCTTATGTCTAGAAAAAAAACCTTTTTATTTTTTTAAATTTTTTCAAAATTCTCCCCAAAATAGGTTTTCAGTGGAGGGTTCAATTTACAATGTAAGTTCATGCTAAATTCGTTCCTTAGTTCATTTCTGGCAGTGTTCATGCTTGTTCTTTTTGAAAATTCAGACTTTTTTAGTGATCACAACCCAACAAAAGGCAAGAGAATTAACCTATTCATTGGTCACCCCCCAACATAGCTTGCTGCCATTGGTCACATGATGGTTTCTATTGAGTAACTAACAAAACCTGTTTTGGTTCCTTTTTAAAAAAAATTATTTTGGCACTGTTTTTTCTGAAGAAGAGGCATGGTCACCCATCGGCATTTCAGTGATTAGACTGCAGTGTTTGTCTATTTTGAATTCACTTGTAGAACTGGATCTGCTAAAATGATTTTATATTACAATGATGATTTTGAGAACTACTTTAAACCTAACAAGACTAGATAAACTGGCTTTTATGTGCTGAAGCAGAAAATGAACCTTGAACTACCAGCCAACATACTCTTCTAGAACAAAGTTGCAAAATCATCTGCTACAATTCTTCAGAATTTTTACACAATCATTTAATAAAAAGTGAAAATGTATATTTAAAGAATTTTCAGGTATTAGGTAACTAAGTTCATTTGGTTTATTAAGTAAAAATAAAACATTTTTTATTTTCGACATTAGCTTTATTGGAAATTATTTACTGATTTGTTCTTTACGGCAACTTCATAATTCCATCCTCCTAGAACTTTTTATCTTTCTCAGCAAAGAACTGCTCTGGGTGTCTTTTGCAGTCTTCCAGAGAATTGAACATTTTTTTTTCATTAAAAGAATTCTGTAAAAACAGGAATAAATGGTTATCTGAAGCGTGCAATATCTGGTGACTATGTGAAAACTTCCCAGCCAAGCTATAACATGACACACTGCATGGTAGAAATGGATGCTGACACTCACTGTAAGATGTGCATATAGAGCAAACTGATTCTACAGAGAACACTAAGAACAACAAACAGAGGTCACTGCCATCCTGGTATTAGAGGGAGATTCTTGACATCAAGATCCCTTTCATACTGGAACTCTGTTTCAGTCATGTTCAAAAACAACTTAACATAGGAACCTAGCTTACCACACAAATACAAACATTTCTAACATACATTTGTTAGATGTATCTTCAGTTGATACTCTTTATGATAACACTTTTTGCCTGGTCACCAAAGAAACATACAGTCTAGTGCTATTCTTATGGGATATTATGCCTTTATCTTAACTAATTCTGGATGCTTTTCATTGATTGCTGCCTTTAATTGGGAACAGTATTTGATCGAATCAATTGTTTGCTTTTCTGAAGGAGCTCATAGTAGAAGACCCCATTCCAATCCCACCATATACACAGCATTACTTTGTTTAGATGAAGACCAGCTTTTGGTAAGATTAGTAGTGGTTGATTTCGCTTGTCCCACGATTTCTTGCATTTCATGCAAAAAATCCTATCTAGAACTGTTAGAATTTTAACTTCAATCCTGTGCAAAAAAAAAGTACAAATTTCATTTGAAGTGCTATGAAATAAATTGTTGTATAACATTTTATTGTTATATATTAGAAAAAGTGTGATTTGAAGTATACTGAGGCAATTCAAAACATTTGAAATTCAACTTACTTTTTTGTGAACTGTTTTGAAAATAAACCCTATCACTTGCAAGCTGCTGCATGAGCTGCTCAAAATGATAATGATCTAATTTGTGTCCTCATGTTTGTTTTTATTATCTTTCAGTTGCTGATCTTTGCCATAAATTTACTCAATACTTAATGGATACCAGACAAGTGAGTGCAGTGTATTTATTAATCAGATTTCATACCTTACATCAAAGCCATGTTTTTTATAATATTATGTGAAGATTGATAATAAAACTTAGGATCTGTAGTCTTCGACCAAGCTGTGTGATGCTGTTGATTGTTTTGTTTCATTTCATCCAACTTAATGCTAAATGTCTATTGTAACAAAAACCTTAAGTTTTGACTATTCAAATTGTTGGCTAAATCTTATGTTTTTCTTTTAAAAAGTAAATATAGAAGATTAAAGAGTGGAATAGGAAAAATGTGTTTTTAGAAAATGTTCTATATCTTCTGTGTTGTAGTTAGATCCCAGAAATGATGCACACAAATTGTATCATTGCAAATTCTGGCAAATCAATTTGGAATTCCATGAATTATCATATTTGACGGCATATAAGATCTTCCATCTCCCAAGAAAACTGACTTGAAAGGTAAAGGTAGCCTTTCGTTGTTCAGCCCCACATTGGTCAGAACTTGAGGAGTTATAAAACTGGGTAATGTACATCATAGGAATTCAGGAAAATGCATTTTGTCAAACTCCAGGACAAAGTCAGGAGTAGACTTTGTTTTCCAACCGTAACAAGAACAATCCTTACCAAAATTAGGGGTGTAACTGATATGTAAAATCGCCATTTCCCTACTGTGATTTGAACGACCTAGTGATCAGTAGCCAGCTGTCTTAGATATTAACGAAAAATTACTCATTGTAATAAATAAATATAGAAAAATTTGTTTTTAATTATATATACAATACAAAAGTTGCAGTAATCATCTTCAGTCGGAATAGAAGTAGGAGTGGAGTTTGACCCTGCAGCAGCCAGTCTTTTTTCTTAATATTCCATGCTGAAATAAGGGAGGTCTTATGTCATCAAATATGGTACAAATTTAATTCAGTTAGCACTGCTTTTATTAGAGCATAATTTTCATAGATTTTCTTTTTCTTTTTAAAGAATAATTTAAGCCAGCAATACAAGTTTACTGTTTCAGCTATACTCTAAAACCCAAAACATTTAAAACCATATTCAATGTAACACACCACTCTTTTTAAAAAATTTGACTAGTTTTAGGAGTGAGTTTATAAGTGTAAATCAGCTTCTGCTAATCCATGAAGTCTTTGTGGCCAATTGGTAAAAGCAGCTAGGGATAAACTAGTCTCCCTCTGGCAATGAGGGTGTGCGTTCGATTCACACCGATTATTTCCGATTGCGCTGTTATTCGTTGCCATAGAAACAGTGGCCCGAATTAATAAGTTGTATAAAAACAACTAAAATTAGGATGAAGCTAAAAACTAGTCAAATTTAATAAAAAGTGGTGTGTTACAATACTTCATCGAATAATAATAAAGATTGATTCATATTCAATGTTTTTATGTAACTCATGTTTTGAAAATAAACCATATCAAGGGTGAACTGCTGCATAAGTTTAAAAAAAAATTTCAAGTTAAAAGGTTTCATTCTCTTTGGTTGAAGTGATATTTTCTTTGTTATTTCACTCCCTTTCATTTGTTTTCTTTTATCTTTTAGCCTGCCCAAGCAATGCGAGGAATCCCTATTCTTATCAAAGCCATCAACAAAATCCAATTGTTTCCTTCTCAGTTGACTTCCATTCATAGTGATCTCTGTAAGGTAAGATTTCAATTGTACTTTTGTCTGCAAATCGGGCAAGGCTTTTGAAAAACATCCCTTGTCCAAGTCAGTAAGAATATATATGTGACCCCACGTCAAATCAGGTATTGTATCGCACGGATCAGTTTCGAGCTTGAGCTGAAAATAGCTACATAAGCTATCAAGATGTGGTGAGTACCAAAATGAAGCTTATGATGTACAGAATATGAATGCAGCCTCATCTAAAATCACCCTAAATAGCACTTAATACCTGATTTGACGTGCAGGGTCACGTATCCTGTATAAACTAATTTATTAAATCTTTGATAACAGATAATGCTGTTACTTTATTTTATTGAAGACCAATTGAAAATCTAAAGTATAGTTTGGGTGACTTTGTTTTGCCAGCAGGTTTGTTCATAGTGACTTATTCACTATGTGCATTTGCAAAAGAGTTGATGCTTGGGGCTAATATTTGATTTGCCAAAAAGATGTACAACATACTGGACCATAAGAGCATATCATCCATTAGAATTATCATTTTTAAGATATTTCTCTTCGTTTTTTGGATTTTGGGGCACAAACAGCTGCAACTCATCTAATTTCAGATGATTTATACTGTAAATTTAGTTGTGGTTCCATCCAACTGTCAGTAAAGTTAATACTAGTCAGTTATACATGCACATTTCTTCTTTTTTTTTTTTTTCCAAGAAAAATATGGGCAGCTTAACTATTCTGTCTGTTTTATACAGACAGAATAGTTAAGCTGCCCATATTTTGGCAGGGTTGCCAGATTCGGTCAGAAGGGGAGATAATACAAGCTTTATCTCAGAGACTTATGTAAAATAATACAGGCAGGAATATTTTTGCAAGCAAGCAGGGTTAGATGAATATGTAGTAAACCCTACTGCAACTAAAACGTGCATGCATTATGCTACGTTTACCCAAAACAGGCATTGGAATAGCGTTAAATTTTGAAATCGAGCCTGTCTGGAGGATTATCTCCCCTTTCTGGCCAAATCTGGCAATTCTGGAAAGGCTAATTGGTTCTATGTTTTATTATTAAGCTCTATTAATTCACTGCAATCATTGCCTAAAAGTTGTCATCTTCATTGTAAATTTACATAGATTAGCATTTGATTTATAGTTAAAAATAAATATCTATCTATAGAACAGTGATTTCTTTCTTTTTTTCTCCCTCTCTTTGTTTCTCTGTCTATAACAATGGACTCTTCCACTTAAAGGTACCAATTTTGCTGCTACAAATATCTCCTACTCACCATTTAAAACGATGAACTCTTCTACTTAAACGAGTTCAGTCACATTTTCCTAAAACCTCAGATGGAATTGATAAGCTGTCAAAATTTATTTACACTACTGTCAGCTTTGAAGTAGTGAACCATTAAGTCTTAATGTAAGTAGGAGAATGTGAAGAGACTACTTGAATTCCACAGAAACCTGTGTTGATATTTTTCCAAATGCATTATATGTATATATTGGGTAGCATTCATCTTAACGAAAATCAGATTGCCAAAAATCGGTCTTACCGAACATTGATTGGTCACTTTCTTCAGAGTGTACTATTAAATGTAGCTGCGTAGAATCATTGTTCATTGGACAGTGGCAGCAGGGGTGAAAAAAAAAATTACTGAAAGCACAAACCATTACTTATGATTTTTTTATTTTAAAAACCTCGTCAAAAAAGCAAAATTAATTTATTTTTTAAATTTACATTTTTTAAGAATTTCAAATTATTTTAATAAAATAGAAATGGTGAAAAAAAAAAATAAGAGTTCATAAAATGAAAACAGAAGTAAATACAAACAAATGTTTTTATGAACGTAGTTCCGTCTTGTGTATGTCTTCTGATGCACATGTTACATCTGCTTAGGCCATTTTCAAGTAAATACATAAATTATACTGTTAGTGCTGCTTCATTTCATAAATCTTTGCCAAAACATTTTAAAATAATCTATGCCGTAGCAATAAATCCTTTTTCTACTTTTCATAAATCATGTAAAGACACATATGATTGTAAATAAAATCCTTTTGTTTTTCTTCATAAATCTGATACACGATATATGTTATAAGTACTAAATCTTAAATATTTACAATAGATGCTTTTGTTTTCATAAATTGTAACCATTAACTACAACCCATAGCTGTAATTTTGGAACTAAAACAGTTAACCAGTAAATAGTACACTCTGAAAAAAGTGACCAATCAATACTTTCGGCAAGCTGATTTTAGGTAAGATGAACCACACCCGTATATATGTATGTTTCTTTTTTTTTTAAACTCATCGCATAATAATTCAAATATATCTGAATTTTTTTCACAGGTAATAACTAGTACACTAAATAAACCTCATAACTAAGAATAAATAAAAATTTGAAAGAGAAACAATTTTTTTACTTGGTTAATTTCTGTTACAGTTTATGTATTAGATTTTATTCTTTGTAATCTCTGAAAATTTTCAATACCTATTTATCAATACATATTTAACTTTTAGTTTCTGCAAATTTACTAAATTAAAAAAAATAGTTGTAAAATAGACATTGAATGGTACAGACTTGTAGTCCGAAGTATTGCCCAAGTTCGCACTTTTTGTATTTTGTGATTATTATAACTATTTTCCTCTCTATTTATTTAGCGAAATCAATGCTGAAAGTGTTATAATCTTTTATTTGACAGTTGTGCTTGCAATCAAAAAATCTCCTGCCAGCTTTGCAGTTCTTGAATGTAGATTTTGTGGACATAGGTAATGAGGTAGGTGTTGTTGTTCTTTTTATTTTTTCTTCTACTCATTGTTCAGCTCGCTTCTCAGTTTGTTGCAGATTTATTTATTTGAACATTTAAATAATTTTTTAACACTTTGAAGTTTTGACAGGTGCCAAATTAGATGACTGATCTTTGTTACCAGATTATAAATCTGAAATCAAATCCGTTGACTAATAGGTGACTTTTTAAACCAAAAACCACACCAATTAGCCCCATTTACAGAGTTGTTATGCTTGCAATACAATTCATGTAAAATAAATCATATTTACTAGCTGAAAACCTTCCCCAGTTATTCCCAACCTGGGCGATGAGCAACTGAACAGAAAATGGTGGGCGATATAGTATTTTGAGTATTAAGAAGGTATTTCAACATATGCTACCGGAAAAAAATATTCAAAGGAGATATGCAAAGAACCTGTATAAAAAAGTCAGCGTTATTTGTTACCTCCCTTTGGTATGTTTTACTACATCATAAAAAGTCATTTTATGAACCAGTAACAAACTTTTACCAAACATTTTTGGTATGCTTTTGAATATTAAATATACAAGTGGGCGGTGGAAAGATTTTCCATGTGAAAGTGGGCGATGACGCAAAAAGGTTGGGAACCCCTGGCCTAAATGGAGCCTATGACCCTAATAAGAGATCAAAACTTTTTCAGGGGTAGCTTAATTCCATACCTCTGGCTACAATGCACCATTTCGGCAACTTAGTGGTCACCTACATATACATAGAATCAGACTTTTAGTATTATATAGATAGATACATGGAAATCAGATCATAATTATCAAGGAGAGTGCAAAAGCAGAACCTACATTATCTTAAAAATTTTTTATTTAAAACTAATACGCTAAAGACATTCATTGGTAACCACAGAAAAATTGGTGGCCATAGCTCTAGCCTTCCTTGAGTTATGCTAACACAGAGGGACAGATATTTGGTGAATTAAAGTAATAGTACATTTTTAGGTAAGCCGGACACAAAATAAGGGACCAATTTAGCATAATGAATCATTTTTTAAAATCGAACTAAAAACTTAAAAAGTGTTGGAATTTTCATAAACTAACTTGCTAAAAATCTGCACTGGGGTCCCATAAGTACACTTAGAAAATTTCATGTGGATGTGTTGTGTGGTTCCTGAGTTTTGCAGTGCAAGACGGGGTCGGACAGACATTTTGTGAATTGAAGTAATAGTAAATCTTTAGGTAAGCGTGAACACTGCTGGACATAAACTAAGGGACGAATTTGGCATAAACTTACCTTGTAAATTGAAACCCACTCACTAAAAACTTATTTTGGGAGTAAATTTTCAAAAATTAACTTGCTCTGGGGGCCAATTAGTAACCACCAATTACTTTTGCGATGTAAGATGGGCGGACAGACATTTGGTAAATTATAGTAAAATAGTAAATTTTTAGGTAAGCGTAAATGCTGCCGGACACAAACTAAGGGACCAATTTAGCAAAAACCTATCTTGTAAATTGAACCCTCTGCTAAAAACCTTTTGTGTGGAAGGGAGGGAGGTTAAAAAACTAACTTGCTAAAAACCTGCTCGGAAGATTTAGTGGCCATAGCTCTGGCCATTCTTGAATTATGTGATGCCAGACATGCGTTTGGTCAATTATAGTATGATGGGTGGATTTCAAAAACTAACCTGCTCTGGGGGTCCGATTAGTAATTGGTGGCCATAGCTGTGGCCATTCTTGAGTTATGCTATGATGGACAGACAGACAGGCATTCGATGAATTATAGCGGAGTTAGGCAACAGGCACGTGAAGGGATTTCGACCGGCCTGCAAGAAAATATTGGGATGCTATGCTTACTGTTTATGTTTCAAAGATTCTTTGTGTCTTTTTAATAGATTCAAATGATACCTTGATTGAAATAAATTGTGACCAAATTGAGTTCTTTGATTACTAATTGGCATTCTTGGTTAAGCACAAATGATTTTCTAGCAAGCGTTATTCATTGATTTGAAGCAAAATATTAGATGTATTCAAATGGATAATTTACATATTTCAAGCTTTTTATAGCAATTATCTGGCCCAGCATCTGCTCATTAATACATGATTCGGCCTGCAGAGGCAAAAAGGTTGCTGACCCCTGAATTATAGTAAGATTAACTCATTCCTCCTTGAAAACAACTCGGGTCTGATAAAAAAAAAAAACGCTTACTCCCTGACCACGCTGTTAGGCGTGATTGAAAAATTGTGTTCTCTCTCTGAACACGACTACATGCTATGTAGCGTATGAAACAGTGTTGTCTGCATTAATCATTTTAATACTTTTAACACTTCAACAATGTTTTCATTTTCTACTTTTTTAAGATGATTATTTTGTGTGTCAAGTTAATATTTAACAAAAAGTAATAGGTAAATAATCAACAAAATTAATGAAGTGGCAGACAAAACTTTTTTCCACCTAAGAATAAAGGCAGCCCCAACACCAAATATTAGTAAGAACGACTTTTAGTATTTTTATTGTATTGAAAAACAAGTCAGCTAATTATCTATTAATTCTAAAAGTTAAAAAAATGTCACTAAAGATTTAAAGGTTATTTACAACAAAATGGCATCTTGATTTTTATCTGCTATAATTTCAATTGATTTACTCATAAAATCTGATTCTCAATATTTCATGTTCAATACTAATGCTGTATTATGATTTTTCTTTTCTTTCAAGGGAGGTCACTATGATGCCAAAGATTTCTTGCTTTATTATTATTATGGTGGAATGATTTACACAGCGCTCAAAAATTATGACAGAGCTCTCTATTTCTTTGAAGTGGTAAGTTTATTTATTTATAAGGCTTCTACAGTTTTCATTGACTTTAAGACATTGTAATTTTGTTTGAATTCATATTAGTTTGCTCTTTTGCATTTTAAAAAACCTTTTTTGTTAGAAATTAGCAGAATTGCTAATCATTTTATATGAAAGTGCAGCGAATACATAGAAAATAGTTTAATTTCTTTCTCGGTATCCATGAACAAATTTTAACCGAAAATTGTATTATGAATTTCTTGAAACATTTTGAAAATATTTTTCTTTGAAAGAAAATTGGACTAGCTAGATTTGAATTTTAAACCGATTAAAGGCAAAACTGGGCTTTGTCAGAAGTTTGATTTAAATTTCACTTAGGCTATTTCCCCATACCTCCAACTTGCTTTGTGAAATTACTGATTATGAGGAAATATGAGCAATGTTTTTTTAAAATTATTATTATTGTATTGTACTTTGAAATCTGTTCAGGAATCTTGTAGCAGAGCATATACAAAGATACACTGATTCCTTACTTGTATGTGCAATACTCTTAAATGAAATAAGTTGTACACTGTTATGTTATTTTTAGATAATTGTATTTTAATTTATTTTGTATTAATAATTTCATAACCTTGAAAATATTCAGATTTTTTCATGTGCTGTATAATCATTTCTGACAGAACGAAAATATTTACAAAATCATGTCCATTTCAATTAATTATTATATTTAATACTAAATTAAAACATTTATCTAAACCTAGATATGCAATATCTTTATATAGCTGGAATAATATAAGGGAAACAACTCTTTAGATTTTTATAATAAATTGGAATTTCAAAAGATGTGTTCCTAATTATTTTTGCTTGCTTTCTTTGCATAACAAATACACAGCAGCAGCTGTACAATTATAAAATTAAACTAATTCTTAGTATGAAGCTGTCTAATTATATGTAAAATAAAGTTATTATTTGAAATTATTCTTTGTTGCAACTTAATAAATAGGAGGGGAATACTAGTAATCTTATTAACAAAAGTGGGGAATGACTCAAAAAGGTTGGAACCACTGAGTTAGGCTCTTGGTCTTATGTTATAATTTGACTTGTTTTTACAATAATATTTATATATTGTTCATCCTTTCCTGATTTAATTTTTCTCACATTTTATTTTAAATTCTTTACAGTATGTTCCATACTGTTACTATGAATTAACAAAGAATTTACAATAAAATGTGAGAAAAATTAAATCAGGAAAGGATCAACAATATATAAATATTATCGTAAAAACAAACCTGCAAAGTCAAATTATAACATAACTGTGGTTGTCTTGTACAAAATGTTCCCGGAAATACTTGGCCATCTGCTACTAAAGGAGTTTAATGTATTAACCCCAAATCACTTAGGTTATGGAATTAAGTTAATCTAGGATGTAATTAAAACAATAGATTAGGGAATTTTGTGGTTGTTGAAAATCTTTCTCTACCGAGTAGGACTTAATGAGTATTTGTTGCAGATCATTTCAAATTATTGATAGATTTTCATAAGATATTGAAGTAGAATGTAGTACAAAATGAAAGAAACTCCATAAAATAAACCATTTATGAGCTGAGCCAAATCTTCCCTATATTAGTGTCCCAATTATTGGGCTTGTGATATTCTGACAATAAACATAAATGATCTAGTATTTCCCTCTCCAGTTATTGCAGGATCCAACTATATGAAATCTCAGATGAAAAAAGGTTCCATGTCTGATCAGGCTTGATATAATTTCATCATATTGGGGATATGACTATTTAGTTAAAGACATTTTTTTTCATTTATTTTCCCTTTTACCTTGGCTTAAAAATAGTTCATACTTGGATGAAAGATATTTTTCACGCAGTTTACCAATCTGTATGTACATTGTATTTGTTTTTGTTGGCTTTTTCTAAAAGAGCACCAGATTATATTACTTATTTATTCTGTTTTGCAGGCAATAACCACACCCAGTATGGCTGTTAGTCATATTATGATGGAAGCATATAAGAAATATATATTGGTAGCTCTAATTCTTCATGGAAAAGTAAGAAAATTCTTTTTTAAAGATTTTGTTTAATTAATTGATACTTGATTTTCTTTAATTTCTCTGTTACATTCAATATAAATTCTGAAAGTAAAATCAATTATAATTTATTGCTATTTTCTTCAAAGTCTTTTTGTATGACTTAAAATATCTCTTTTTCTGTAGATTCCTGCTCTTCCTAAATATACATCACAAGTTGTTGGAAAATATATCAAGGTAAGGATATTTTATTTATTTTAGTTTTCTTCACCTTATCCTAAGCAAGGCTTTTCAGCCACTTCTCACATCAAAGGGTAAAAAGGGAGTTATTGATGCTACAGAATTAAGACCAGTAAAAAAAGAATGTTAAAATAGCTTATTGATGTTTAATTTGTAAAGTTGGAAACACTAAAAGATGTCATGTTTAAAATAAAGACTAAAAAAGGCAATAAGAGAGTTAAAATGACTTATAAAAGTTAGAAACACTAAAAATGAAGAGCAATATGAGAATTAAAAAAAGATTAACATTGATCACTCTGGATTTTAAAATGTCGAGATTGTATTCATCGTTTATTTGAAATAACATTGCATTTTGTAGCTGACAAAATTTTTCTTCTGATAAGATAAGGCTGTCTTGGCTTGACAATGTTAGAAACTGTCAACCAAAACTGTCAACATAGATTTCTTCAGTTTTTAAGTTGATTTCGCTGGCTATGTATGTATGTATTTGGAGCTAGAGAAAATTTAAATAATTACTCCTTAATATGTCTAGAAAAACTTTTTTTGTTTTTAGTGTGGAGGGTGGGGGTTAATTTGCAATGTAAGTTTATGCTAAATTGATCCCTTAGTTTGTGTCCATTTCTTTTTTTTTTTTTTAAATTCAGACTTTTTCTTAATTATCACTACCTGACAAAAGGTGAGAGAAGTAACTTATTCATTGATCACCCCCTCAACATGGCATGCTGCCGAAAGATGTTGATAATGTGACGGTTTCCATTGAGTGACTAATGTCCATTTGTTTTGCTTCTTCTTTCAGCCTTTATGCCAGCCATATTATGACTTAGCCACTTCATATTCAACAAATGATCCTAATGATCTTCGGATGAATGTAAATAAACATTCTGAAGTATTTAACAAGGTAAAAAAGCAACTCCTTTTTATTTTATTTATCTGTTTACCCTTGCTCTCAAAAAATGACAGCCGTATTTGAATAATTTTGCAATTGCACTGTACTTAAAATATATCAAAAACATTCAAATGGTTCTTCAGACGATTGAACTCCTTCTTGTTGTTTGTGTTGTAAACCCAGTGTTTCGGCCGTTTAAAAATAAAACTTCTGTTTACCCAATCACACTCAGATTTTACACTTGAAGAAGTCCGAATAATGGATCAGCCCCAACGTTGTTGTTTACAACACAAACAACAATGAGTTCAATCGTCTAAAGAACCATTTGAATATTAATGACCCTTCTCAAAACTATAGAAAAGATCATCAAAAACATTGTTGCTCTGCATTTTCTTGTTTATGTTCAACCAGAATGAACCTGGTTTTTTTACGCATTGCAAAAAAAACAAAAAAAATAAGTAATGGAGACTACTCTATAATTAGCATTTAATAGTTATCTCCCTTGAAAAATGTTACAGACAGAAAATATTGGCAATCACGTGGCATATTATATAAGTAGATTTTTAAAAATTTCAAGTCTTGTAGGATTTATCAGTAATTCTCATTTAATTATCTATCAAGGTTATATCTGAGAATTTATTCAAGTGGTTTGCAGGCTTTTTACAAATCTAGCAAGCAATGATTTTATTGAAAACTATTCTATCTAGTTTCTTTTTTTTTTTTCAAGAAAAATTTCAGTATTAAAAAATGATTCTTGGCATTTCTTAGTCCATTCAGATTCTGAAAATCATTTTTATATTTTGTGCTTTTTAGATCCTTGTTTTTTGTTTTTAACAAGTAGTATATCTAAAGTTTAGTTCAAATTAGTCCAGGTAAGAAGTACATACGCAATCAAGGTTTTAACTAATGTTTATCAATTTGTAGGACAACAACATGGGCCTCGTGAAACAATGTATTATCTCCCTTTACAAGAAAAATATTCAAAGATTAACAAAGGTAAGCCTCATTTTCTCTTCTTCCCATGTTTGACACAATGTTTCGGCCGATTCATTCTACGGCCTTCTTCAGGTGTAGAATGGGTAACGATCTACTTTCATTAAATAAGTCGGGGAAAAAAATAGAACCCATTTTTTTTTTTTGCCAGTAATTTTTTGTGCTGTTAATCCATTAGACCCTAACAACTTCTACGAAGTTGTTAGTTTTTAGAAAGAAATGTTTTTTTTAAGGTTTTATGAGGAGTATTCTATTTACAATGTTACTTTCAGTCCGTTACATGGAAGTGAGGCTTTAAAAAAGCATGTCGTTACTTCCCTTGTAAAGGTTGTTAACTATGTTTCTTTGATATTTTAATGACGATTTTTCTGTGCTTTCATTAAGGTTTTTTTGGTGGGGGCCATGCAGGGCTGTCCGAGGGTGTGCGTGTGTCCGCACAGGGAGGGGGGTTCACACGTGCACCCTCGGGCAGGCCTGTGTGACCCCACCCAAAAACCTTAATGAAATCACAGAAAAATTATCATTAAAATATCAAAGAAGCCTCACAAGGGAAGTAAACGAATACTTCGAAGCCATACTTCCATACAATGGACGGAAAGTAACTATCCAATTTACCATACAGTTACATTGTAAATAGAACACCCGTCGTAAAACCTTAAAAAAACGTTTTTTCTGAAAAATAAAAATCCCAGTAAGATTGTTAGGGTCTAATGAATTAAAAGCACACAAAATTACTGGCGAAAAAAAAAAATTTCTATTTTTTTTCGATCTTTAGTGTAAAATGTAATATCTGTAAGGAAAATGAGTCTCTTTTATCGGTCGCTTTCTTTGGTGGTGCAAAGCAAAAAAACATACAAAAATTAATTAAATATTATCAAAAATGATTTTAAACAACTTACTACTAATAGTAAATATTGGATTATATTATACTTTTTATACATTTTTCTTGCATATTATTGGGATCATTTATGTCTAATTAGATTTATAGGTGCAACAGATAAAAAGAAAACTTGGTATCCTTCTATTTAGATGTCTGAAATGGTCTTTCACCAATCAAGACATATTAAATCTCTTCTAGCCTCATATCAAGCAACTTTGATCAGATATTGAGTTTTCTCTAAAAGCAAAATAGCATATTGTCTTGTATGTATGGTTATTATCAATAAAGGTCACCTGGAAATGTACAGTTGTATAGTAAAAAAAAACACACCTGTAACTAGTGAAACATTTTTATTAAAATAACCCGAATGTTTGTCGAAAATTTCTCTCTAGCCGAGAGTAACGTTTCGATGAGGGAGAGGGGGGGATCAGGAATGCAAGGAGAGAAAGGTTTCCTAGGAAACTGGTCAGGACAAGAAGAAGCAAACAAAATTCTTGTAAATAATGGTTGTTTGCAAAAAATTTAGTCTTTGCCACTTCCTGTTCTCTTGTCTTGTAACTTGGCAAACCGAAGTGATAAAGACGAAACACACTCTGTCATAAGGCACGCTTCCATCCGACATAGTGTGTGTATGTTGGTGACGCTTAACGCATGCTAAAAAGGTACACAAAATATCTGCGCACTCTCAACTCTGGCCAGGGTTTAAATAAGGTTGGATTCTGTTTTGCGCTTTACGGTACTTCCTGTTGTCATGTGCCGTGGTTCAGTTCCAGTTCTAGGAACTTCAGGAATCTATGAAAGGTTGAAAACATGCAATCCTAGTTTTTCCATCAAAATTCAAATGTTAGAAACTGCAGCTACCAGATTCATGCATTGTGGCGAAGTAGGTAATTTAAAGCATATCCTCGTTGGTTATAAATTGTTGTTAAGAGCTTATACATGGAAATACAAGCAAGTTCTGAAATTCCCCCATGAAGTTCTTAGGAAGTATTGTGATGAAGCTAATAAAAATAGTGGAAATTTTCTAAAGAAATTCCCAAAATATCTTTTGGGCTGAAACATTGTTTGATGAATGGCAAGTCATATCAAGTGATGCGTAAATCAATTTAAATAACCAGTTACTTTTGTTAAAAAATAGTGCATATTATGGAGCTAACATTTTTTTTTCAAAGACATATCCAGTAGGTCTATAAGCAGATGTTGTGGAAAAATATGAGGATCTTAACTACATCAATCCTACGTCTGAAGAACATTTTACTTTCTATGCTGGTGCAAATTTTCATTTTACTTGTTGGCTGGACAATATTTTTCTCTCAGGTTGCAATTTTATAGCTCCCAAACACTTCCCACATTCTTAATATTTTTTAAATAATAATTTTCTCTCTCATTTACTATGCTGCATAAATTTAAAAAACGCTTTGGCCTTTTTTGACAGACCTTCTTGACGTTATCCCTAGCAGATATGGCTGGTCGAGTGCAATTACCTAGTCCTTCAGAAGCTGAAAAATATGTCTTGCGTATGGTATGTATTTCTTTGCATTTTCTAAAAAAAATTTAAAAATAATAAATGTGGTTTTACACGTTGGTTGTTTGTATGGGCATGTGTTGTAGGTTGAAATGCTGGTTGCAGCAACCAATTGTGACTTACCTTCCATCATATACGGCATCCGAATATGATATGATATGCCATTGTGGGACCAAATATGATGCAGATGTCCCCTTAAGGCGGTTTGATGCCCAATTTGACGTCCTTCTGGCAGCTGCTGATGTATCGCCCTCTGCTTTCCTCTGGACTACATCAGCGAGGTCGAGAGGGGGATTTTGATGACTGGGCATCCCAAGAGCTCCATACGCTTTGCTCAGGCATGGGCCCTGGAGGACACACTCCAGTGTTGTTCCATTGTCTGTAGAGACAAAATGGGGAGACAAACAAACAGACAGACAAATGTGGGTAAATACATAACCTCTATTGAAACTTTGTTGGCAGAGGAGAAAATGAGGGTGATGCTGCACAATTCTCTTTCAATTTATACTTATAATTCTCATCTCTGAGAATTAACTTTGGGTCAGATTCTGTATGTTTTAAGTATACTTTCATGAACTGTAAGGGAGTGGGAAAATAAGAGTATTTATATAATTTTTCCTCTTTCTCAGTAAGTATGGAGCCCTTATGCTCTATAAATGCTATAATTGGAGCATAGATTTTGTGTTCAATTCACAAAGAGAAATTTCTGTCCTTTCTATTATTCCATACTACGAGGAGCTCTACTCTCTAGGTCGGTCTTTGAAGTCCATGCAGCTGGTGCGTATAGAAACATCTGCCTCCACTTTCATCTTATCTAAGCGGTCTATCTAATTCTAATTTATCAAGTACTTCACTTAGTCACTCGCAAAACAAAATAAGATTCTTAAAACTTTTTTGTAGAATTAGAATAATAAATTTTTATTTTTAATACATTAATGTTCACTGAGAGAAACATTTCTTTCCCCACCGTTTAAAATTGATTAAAAAAATTTCATGGTTAAAAAGAAAATATATCTTCAGATTTAAAGCAACAAAAGTAGGATATAATTAATGTAGCTTACCAATTAAAAAAAGAAAGAATTAGCTCCTCGGCCCCCTTTTGGGAAAAGATTTTTTTTTTTAAGTTAGTATAATTTTTTTTCTAGTGGATTTTGTTAGATAAGGATTCATTTTTGGCAGATTTTCATGTCCATACCTATAATATGGCTATCCTAAATATAAAATAGGACAATTAAAATTCTTAACTTCGTTATGTTGGCATCACAGTAAAATTTCTCTTGAAATATCCACAGTATAACTGACCGATCTATAAATCAATCATTATTATTATTGGATGAAGTATTGTAACACAACCACTTTTATTAAATTTGACTAGTTTTTACCTTCAGTGGCCCGAATTAATAAGTTGTATAAAACCTACTAAAATTTGAATGAAAGTAAAAACTAGTCAAATTTAATGAAAGTGGTGTGACCAATCTGTTTTAAAAAAACCCCAAAACTGGACAATTATAGTAGATCTCAAACTTTAGAAAGCCTATTTGATGTAGACTAACATTAACATTTTTGTCATGTTGGGTAGTGGCATGAAAAGTTTATTGCAATACATAAAATGCATTTTATCATCTGAGAAATATTTAATTTCAGATTGAAGACGGTGAAATATTTGCTACAATCAACCAGAAAGATGGAATGGTGGAATTCCACGACAACCCTGAGAAATATAATAGTGCACATATGTTACTCCAGCTCAACACTGAAGTAAGTTCCTTGCAACATTGTTATCAAATAATCTTATACAGTAGACCCCTGTTTATAGCGTGGTTCGTGATATAAATTGGGTGGGTTGTGGACCTCAAAATTTTATTTATTATCGACCACTCGCTCAGAAAACTGCAAATAAAAACAATTTCATCAACAGACTGACTTAATATGACTAAAATATTAAATTTCTTCAATTTTTCAACCAACTAACATATTATTACATGGTGTTTTACACACGATTTCTTTGATTTTCTGATGAAAATAACACCTACATTTACTGATGAACTAGTTTTGCATTTGTAATAAATAACACTTTGTGACTGAAGAGTTCCAATTAACTGCAGTAATAAGTGAATAAACAGATTAATTTAGACTGACAGTTTGTTTTAGGAAATTATATAAAAGTGGGTTCAATTCTGATTTCTTTTATTGTATTTCAACCAGTCTTAGAGTTCAGGTCTGCTTATAAAAGTTTGCTCTTTAATACAAAAAAACAAGAAAAGTTGGTCGACCGTAAACAAAAAGGCATTTCCACATACTTTTGACAACAAAGTGATGTCGATAAAAACATCTGAAATTTGTAATTTTATCTTAAAAATCTTTGTTATTAGTAAGATTGTAAAAAATTCTGATGTAAAAATTATTTGTGCAGACAATATAAACCCAGAGATATTTGGAAAGTTGTTTAATATTGAGCCAAACAGTGTAACATGATAATTTTCTTTAGAAATTCTTTAGCCAAAAAATGAGCAGATTTCAATAAAATCTTTGGTATTTATTCATTTATGAATTGATTTTTTTATGAAACAGGTATTTTGTATAAAAAAAACTTATGGAAATATTTCTTAAGTCAATCAACCACTTTTTTCCGCATTTTATGAAATCTCAATAAAATTGGTGAAGCCAAGGCCAAGATATCTGTAGTAGTAGTAGTAGTAGTATGAAAAAAATGTACATAATTCTTGTTTATATGTAATTTTATTTATTTATTAATCTATTTATATGTTTTTAGTTCTTTCACAAGATGTCAAGACATTAGAAATATGTCTTGTATATATATTGTGAATTTGTCATATTCTGTATATTAAATAGTGACTGAGAAGAAAAAAAAGAAAAAATTCAGAAAAATGTTGTTAATATCTCTACGATACACATTTGTGGTAAATTTCATGAGAATCTTACCAAATCTTTCTTGCACTTAAAAAAGAAAAGAAAACCTGTTACAACCAAAACCACTTTGTGTGCGACCCTGCAAAAACCCCAAAGATTTAGATCAATTGAATTTTGACTGATAGAATTTCATTCCACAGTTTTAGGAACCCGTTTACTCAAACATCATGTAGCAATTCCAATGTGGTCTAATTTTTTTGGAAGTTTCTTTTTAAAAATCAATTTGGATTTAGAAAAGTATTGACTCTAGTTGTGCTTTTTCATTAAAAACATTTTTTTTATTCTTTATTGTTTTTTTCTATTTGCCTTCAGATGCAAAAATGTATTGCAGTTGATGAAAAGTTGCAAGAGATGGATCGAGATATAACAGTAAATTCCCAATATGTCCAAAAGGTAGGATTTTTTTCTTTAATCTTAAGAGTTCTATCGACCAGAATGTTCCAAGAATGTATTTGATTTTTAGCCATTTATGAAAATTTAAAATTGCAAAGATTTTTATCTATCTATTTATTTTTTTATCATCCACATACCAAAAAGAAAACGTATTGTGGGGTAATAGTTTTTGACTATTTGTGGTACCATTAAGTTAGTACAACACAATGGTTAGTTACCATTCAATGGTTAGCACACTTTTCTTATCATATTATTGCTAGTAAATTTCCTCTTCTTTGGTTGTTCCATGAATCTCTCTGTGCGCCAACATTGGCTTAGTTTAATATTCAATAATAACTATTAATTATGGGGGTGGGGGAGATATTTTGTAGGGTTTCAATTAATACTTAGATTTGACTAGAAGATGAGTAAAAAAAAAAAATTTTAAATCTTTATTTTATGAAACTTGTTTATTAATGTGCAGTATTTAAAATATATTATAAATTGCATAAATTATTTTTCGATTTCTTCAAAAAAGATTTTCTATTTAATTTCTTTTTTTTATTTTTATTAATATAACTAGTTTTTTCCCTTCATCTTAATTTCAGTTGTTTTTATACAACTTTCAATTCGGGCCATTTCTATTGAAAGTCGTATACAAACAACTAAAATTAAGATGAATATAAAAACTAGTCAAATGTAATAAAAAATAATGTTTCATCCAATAATAAAGATTGATTCTTGTTTTGTTTTTGTTGTACGTGTTTGACAAAACCCTTTCATTTTCACTTTTCAGTGCACTGGTTTACATGAAGAGGAAATTCCTGGTTCCTCCAATATCAAAGGACAAGGCTACTAGGAAAAAATGCTGACGATTCTCATCTATTCCCCTCTCCCTTACTCCTCCTCCTCCTCCTTCTGTCACAAAATGACAGACATTTTTTAAAGTTTTTTTTTCTTTCTGCATTGGACATTATTGTTTACTCAAACTGTTAATAAAGCAGCCATTTGTGTTCAAGAACAATAAAATGCTTTTTGTTTTTATGAATCTTGGCTTTGTTTTCATATTCAGCTATTTGTTTTGCTTGTTGAAATTTGGTCTTTGAAGACCACAAAGGATCTCATAAAAGTTTTTGTTTTTATAAATAAAATCTCATAGGAAATGGTTCTGTAAAGCTGAAAGGTGTTTATTTATTTATTAAATAAAAATGCCCCTATGGGCATCTCC
>VCCN01000158.1:6167250-6180843 GCA_006491835.1 Architeuthis dux | reverse complement strand
TTTATCAATTAGATATCTGAATATCATCATATATCCATCAATATGAATTTCGTTCCGACGGCCCTGCTATTATGAAGCTTTTGAAAACAATTTTTTTTATCAATATTATTAACTTGTAAAGCCACTGTAATTAATATGATTTTTTTCTGTAATATTAAATGAATTATTTGATGTTTAATTCCTAGATTGACAATATGCCCCTCAAAATTTCCATAGGTCTTAAGAATATTTGGTACTCTTGTAATAGTGGGGTCCAGGGCGTAATATGCGTAAAAATGTTATTTTTTTAAATTTGGGAGTCTGGACATACACAAAAAAATCCTCATGACACACAATAATTTTATTTTAAGAAAACTTATTTCTATACAAAACAATTAAATAACAATAATTTGATACACAATTTCATACAAAGTTATTCAATAATTTATTTTAATTGTTTATTTTAATAAAATAATCCAAGGGGGATAACTCTTAGTCTTTTACTCGTATTACACCCAGAACCCCATTGTGACAAGAGTACTAAATATTTTGATAATCAGTGTTTATTTTTTACTTTTTATTTTCTAGGCTTGCAAACAAGTGAATGCTTTGGCAAAGTTACGAGAAAACAAACTTGTTGATGACCTTTGTGAGTAAATTATTTGCTTTTTACCTCAAAACTATAACAAATAGTTAAGGGCTACTTCTGTGAGGTGCTCGTAAGGCAATCTCAGAACATTTTTCAGAAATATTTTTGTACCAAGTAACTATTTCCGAAGGGGGAGGGAAGGGGGAAATTTAACTTTTGGAAGCGGTCAGGACGAAAAGAAGAAGCAAAATCTCATACCTTGTCTATTGATGTCAGCGTGTATAGCATTTGTTTGCAAAAAAATTCCTTCTCTTCTCGCAACTTCTGTCTCCGGAGTGAGAGGTGCTTAAAGAACGCCTGTTCACAAGATTTAATGATCAAAATTACGCTTAAGGCCATCCGAGGTTTTCAACGTTTAGCAATGATATTAACGATAGCGAAGAAGTCATATCTGTCCCTGGGTGAGGTGTAAATACAGAATATTTGTATTATCCTCCAGTCATGAATAGTGATGGGTTTCTGGACTTCCAGTTACTTCCGAGACTTCTATAAAAAAGTTCAAAACCCCCAGCCCAATCTTTCCCTGACACTCATCTGAAGGTCAGAGATCTCACCTCCCTCTCTGCCCGACCACTGGTATGTTATGAGATTTTTTTTTTTTTTCACACATTACCAAGGTTATTGAGACTTACATCATGGATCTTCAAATTGTCAATGTTTTTCTTCACAGAATATAGAATATAGCTAATATGTGTCAACAAGAAAGAAAGGGCAGGCTTATGAATAGATAGACCACTTGATTAATTTTTATTATTGAATTTGAGTTGTCCAACTAATGATCCAAATTCAAGGATTAAATTTTTAGCACGTACGAGGGATGTCCGAAAAGTAAGGTACAATCCAATATGTTTATTATACTATACAAATAAAACATTGGGCATATGTTACCAGCACTACTATCCTACTTTTCTACATAGTCACCATCGAGATTGATGCACTTGTCCCATCGATGCATGAGTGCATAAATACCCTCCTCGATGAATGTGGCGTCAAGCAACTAGAGCCACCCTTGTACCTCTGCAGTTTTTCTCTGTTACCAACAGCGTTCTCTGTCAATAATCTGGACTTCCTCCTAGAGAGGAGAGTGGTTGCCTTTCTTTCTCCACAAATACTTGCTTAATACACAACATTTGTTTGAAATCTGTATGAGCATATCAAAGGAGAATATTAAAAGCCTTCATAAGTACAAACACAGGTGTACACATATCCTCATACATTGATTTATACATCAACGACTAATATTTCTTTTTGCTCCTTATTTCAGGGAGAGAATTCTCAATTGTGCAGCATCATGATGGAATTACGTAAGTAAATAACAATAAATACCACTTTTACACTTACTGCTGAGACAGCAGTGCCATCATTTGTCATCTTCACCATGTTTTGTAGATTTGTCACTGGAAAGCAAGAGGGGGGCAAGAGGGGGGCAAGAGGGGGCAAATGCCCCCAGGCACAGGTGTGAAGGGGCACAAAATTACCACTGGCCTATAATGCCTGTTAATTAATAATTATGTCCCCAGGTGCTGTTTTTGCTGAGAACCCTTTCTACGTCACTGCTGGTAAGAGAAACTGAGGTTGACATTAAGTAAGCTTCAATGACTATAGATATTTAGTCATCTTTCCGCAAAGATGAAATGTGGCACAAGCCCCTTTTTTTTAATGGACCCACACACATTTGTGCATTGGTACAAAAATTGCCCAGTTCCATCAAAGGTGTCAGGGTGTACACACTGACTCGAACAGAATTGTGCAATCGGGATGTTCTGCCAGGGAGACACATCTCCATGCACTAAAGCTTCAATGACTATAATCAAATAAATGTACAGGCTATCATGAAAATGAATGACCAATCATTATCACTTAGATAGATAGTGGAATGTGACTGTTTGGCAAAGCCGATTTGGTGTGGGCATTCTGGTGTGAGCATTTAGGCCTTATCTGATTTGGCATAAGCCCATTTGGTGACTAACGTTTTAGCATTAAGAAAAAAAAGTTCTTTTCAATAAAGTTAAATTCACAGTTTTAAGGCTTTTTAAAGTGTTTTCTTAACTTTTTAAAGTTTCACCTTTGAATGATGATTGAATCAATCAACATTTTTTCCTAACACCAAAACGTCTGTCACCAAATGGGCTCACGCCAATATAGGTTTGATGTCAGAACACTCATGCCAGAATGCCCACGACAAATTGGCTTTGCCATATAGTACTAAACCCATAGATAGATAGATAGATAGATAGATAGATAGATAGATAGATAGATAGATAGAAACTTTAGTTATAATCCTGAGATAATCAGGATCAGTTCAATTTATTCCTATAGCTTCAGGTTAACAGACTTAAACTGAAGAAAATTTGGTTGCAAAAGAAATGATCTGGCTTTTAGGAGTTGCTATACATTTATGCCGACTACAATTCTTCATCACCATCGCACCACAGACTCAGTCTGTGAAGGTGGGCTGGTGTATAAGATGAGATGATGGAGCAGAAGAAGAAAGGAAAAATGGTAATGTATGTTTGAAGATAATTACTGAACAGATAAACTGTCTGCAATCCACATGTTTCTAATTAAGTAAATGTATATAAAATGGTTAGAGAAAGAAGCAAAGGAAGTAGAGAACGAGAAAGAAAGTTAGCTTACTTATTTATTTATTCATTTATTTGTATACTATTAGTGGGGGAGATTCTTCATAGAAGGAATTCTGGGAATTCTTCAAGGTGGTTTGTCTGGGAAAAAAAACAGTAAATAAGGTACAATAAAGATTTATGTACAGTACAGTGAAAATGACAATTTGCACAGGCCTGGTCACCGCACTTGGAGAGAGATAACGATCTTTTAGAAAAAGTCCAGAGACGTGCAACTAAGTAATGAGTAGAGGATAGGCTAAAAGTGTTAGGGTTAACATCGTTAGAAACTTAATAGAAATGTTTAAGATTATGCATGGTTTAGAAGTAGTAAACCCAGATGTATTTTATACTAGAAGTGGGTACAAGGGACTGAGAGGCCACACATATATACGGTAGAAGCAAATAGAAGTAGATTGAATATCAGAAACTTCTTTTTTAGCAATAGAGTGGTAGGGCTTTGGAATAGATTACCAGAACCTGTAGTGCGATCAACAGATGTAAATGATTTTAAGAAGAATTATGATGTTTATTACACCACAGCAAAGGTTTAAGGCCCTAGATATTGTGTAAATATGGTTGTTATGATGTGTGCTTGTATATACAAATTGTATACTTTTTTTTCACACTAAAATAAAATGTTCTAAAATGTTATACTTATGAAAGGATTAGTATTTTTTCATATATTGTTAACAATAGGTGAATTTTTTATTATGGGCATAGAAAATACTGCAAAAACTCTCTAAGACCCATTATCACAGTTATTTTCATAACAGAAGCCTTTTGCATACCTTTGATTGTGGGACAGGGTTAATTGAGATCATACTACCAAAAGTTGTTCTGTCTAAAAGCTGACTGGATTTTTAGAAATCTCATTTCTTTTTTTCACTAAAAATGAAAATTATTTAGCATGACTTTCAGATAGTTTTATTTGCACGTCGTCGTCGTCATCGTCGTCGTCGTCATCGTCATCGTCATCGTCATCATCATTATCATCATCATCATCCATTATAAGTCCACTGTTGGACAAAGGCCTTTTCCATCTCCTTCCATGACGACCTAGATTGTGCTAACCTCTGCCAAATTTTCTATCTCATCCCTCCATCTTGTGTCTTTTGTTTTCCTACTGCGTTTGTTGTCCCATGGGTACCAATCGGTTAGTCTTTCCTCCCATATATTGTCATTTCTTCTTGCTAGGTGGCCAGTCCATCTCCATTTTTTCTGCTTAATTATTTGTATAATATCCTTCACTCTAGTCCTCCCTCTGATCCATGTTGATTTCTTGGCTCTCTGTGCGATTCTAAGTTGGTTTTCAGCTAGTTTTCTTAATTTCCATGTAAAAATATTTATATCACTGACAAATGTATTTGAAGAGCTTTTATCTGATATGATATATAAATAACTATATGGATCTTTATTACTTCATCCATATTTCCATAAGGAATATGACACATATCTTTTTGAACATGAGTACTTACAAAACACCTTTCTTATCTAGATATTTCCACACAATTATCATTTAGAAAGAGATACTGTCTGCAGAATCATACTTTATGAGTCTCTCTCAAAATCGAGAGTCAAAGTTGATGAAGACTAGAAACAACAGGACAAAAACAGTCCTGTTCAAAGGAGTGACATAACAAAGGAGTGATACAACAAAGGAATGGCATGACAAAGGAGTGACATAAATACCATATCAAAGGAGCAATACAATAAAGGAATGGTATGACAAAGGAGTGACATAAGTTCTGTATCAAAAGAGTGATACAACAAAGAAGTGACATAAATACCACATCAAAGTGATTAAGTTTAGGGTTAGAGTTGCATTGGGATTTTACAAATTAATATTCATCCATTATGGGCTACAAGATTTTGAAAATTGAATTTTACCTCTTAGTGAATAATTTGGAGAGCTCCAACTGCAACTGCTCCAACTGAGAGCATCAGCACAACTGAACAACTTATTTATCGATTTGGATAGACACTGTATGCTTCAGAAGAAATCATATTTTATGTTTCAGAAGTACTTCTGAAGCAATAAAATTGATTCGGAAGCAATTTACAATATAGTAATTCCTTTATTATATCACTCCATTCTTACCAACCCAGACGAAAGACTTCTTCAGTTTCACTTTGCTTTGCACAAAGTCTCTCATTCCTGTAATGTTGTCTGATATTAGTGCCTTTGTTACTTGTTGTTAGTTTCTGTTTAGCTGTGTTTAGTTTGAATGCATTTGGTTCACAACCATATTATCTGTGTTTAAGAAAAGAAGAGAGAGAACAAAAGGGCGATTGCCTGTGAAGAAGTGAGCCTTCTCCGTTCCCACTTTTGGCCCACGTTTTTGGGACTTGAAACAGAAATGGGGGCTGCTGGGAGCTTGCTTGCATGTTTATTTATTAAGCATAAACATTAATACATACATATATAGACATTAATACATACACATATAAATGTTGAAAGAAGAAACACACATACACAGGCACATACAGACACACAATAACTTGACCCCATAGACCCACTTCAGCATCCATACCTCAGCATTCATACTTATCTGGACAGAACTTCCAGGAAACATAAATCACACCAACCACCACCACCCACTTTATAGATCATACACAGACCCACTTAATCTAAACACCCACACCACACCAGCTCACAGCCTTATAAGTAACTTTCAACCAAATAAACCAGGTCACCCAAGCATACAGAACACCCTTCATTTCATTTCATTTCTACTACCCAGCATGGATAGTCACACTTCTCTGCAATGTTCAAATTTATTCTGATGACGTTGCTCGCAGTGATGAAATGCATAAAGGTTTATCTTCATGATAATAAATATGTTTGAGACATAACACGCTTTTCTCAGTCTTTCTTTTCCACATTGTCTAATCACATCTACCATTCTATCGGATTCCCTTACACCTACACAACAAACATATGTAAACATTACAATAACTTTCCTTTTGCCTATTTTTCTTCATAGTTGTTCACACCATGAGAAAATCCTGTGTCCTTTAAGCATGAGCTGTCTCAGACACTAAAAACAACTGTTATTTAAATGAATGCTTCCAATAAAAGATGAGAAAAGCATTAAAATTCTAACTGAATATACTGTCTATAACTTTGAGAAGAGTCATTAATAATGCAAATTTTGTTCAGACAATTGAACTCCTCGTTGTCCTGATGTAGCACAACATTTTCATTCTTCAGCTTTGTCTGGTGTATAATCCATAAGAAAAGAAGAAAAACCTTGTTTCTTCTGAACAAAAAAAATTTTTTTTCTCTTTTCTCACTGATTATACACCTGGTGAAGGCTGAAGAATGAACCAAAGCATTGTGTTAATAACATCAAGAACACAGAGAAGAAGTTCAATTATCCAAACAAAATGTGCAATAATTGACAACTTCACTACGCATCAGAGAAAGTATGTGAGTTGGAACAAGGTTTTGCAGCTGTGCACACAGATTCATTTACACATCCTTAATGGATCATAAGACTCCAGAAGAATCACAACAACAGATGGTGGTCATATAAAACTCTTCATGCAAAGTTATGAAACAAATATTGAATTCCTTAGTAAAAATACATTTGCCAACTGAATACAAAGTCAATTGGACATGAAGTGATAGAAGAGAAAAACAAAAAACAAATCACTAAACAGACTCATTCGAATTATAGCAAAACCAGTCTGGTTAGTCACTGAATAGAAACCGTCACATGACCAACATCTTTTGGCTGCATGCCACATTGGGGTGATCAATTAAAAATTTGGGAAAAGGGGTGATCTATGAATGAGTTACTTCTCTCGCCTTTTGTTGGGCAGTGATCACTAAAAAGTCTTTTCAAAAGAAACATGCATGAATGTTGCCGGACACATACTAATGGATCAATGTAGCATGAACTTACATTGCAAATTGAACCCCCCTTTAAAAACCTAGTTAGGGGGGGAATTTTCAAGAAACAAAGAAACGTTTTTCTAGACATAATAAGAAGTAAATGTTTAAATTTTTTGGTGCGGCCTGTACGCGTGATACATAAATACATACATAGCCAGCTAGTCAGACCAACTTAAAAACTGAAGAAACCTATGTTGACAGTTTTGGTTGATGGTTTCTAATAAGTACTATTTTCTATCAACAAATAACAAATACTTATTACTGACTTTCAAAATGTACTTTGAAGGGACTAAAATGCCATTGCCTTATTAGGCTATTTTTTTGTTAATATAAAATGGCTGGATACTTTCAGGATATACCTAGTATATAGAGACAGGAACTGTTTCATCACCTAGCTAGATGAAAAAATGATTATTTATCAAAATTAAGACATGGATGTTTTCGATTATGCAAGTCAATAATAAGCAGAGTTGCACAGTGGAGGTCCGTAGGTCGTAACTATGCTCTGCTACCATTTGTAAAAGTCTCCTCGAGACTCACTTCTGTCACACCATGCTGTTCTCCTTCACTTTCACTTCTCTCTCATCCTGACTAAATAGTCATGTCCGCCAGCACACTTCTGGCACGTCAGTCTCCAAGGGCAGTAACTCCACTCACATTAACACAGCCTACCATTTTTTAGATGCAGATATCACACATTAGGTTAAGGTAGCATCAATAAAAAGAAAAAAGAAAAAAAATCAGACACTCTAACCCTAGCTGCCTTTGTTTTAAGGTAGGTTTTTATTAATTTATCACCTCTCTTCTGATTCATTATAAAACTTGTCTGTATCTGCTTCTTGAAAATAGCAGGCTTGCTCAGTATAATCAAAAACTTTCATGTCTTATTTTTTATATATTTTTTTTTTCATTTGGCAATTTCATAAAATAGCACCTGGCATGCAACAATGTCTCTTTATGTAGGATTATTTTTTTCTGGGTTGTAGTTCTGATACGGGGGTATATTCATTGTATTGCGGACTAATTCTCTTGTCTTTCATTGCTTTCTTATTATAACATTTTGGCTGTTGTACACTGAAAGGCAAGCGAATAAGTCCAAACAAAGCAATACCATATGTAGAATGTCTTGTCTAAAAACATTCAGACAAAAATTTTAGAGACATACCATTTTTATTAAATTTGACAAGTTTTTACCTTCATCCTAATTTTAGTTGTTTTCATACAACTTATTAATTTGGGCCACTGTTTCTATGGCAAAAAGCAACTAAAATTAGGATGAAGGTAAAAACTAGGCAAATTTAATAAATCCTGACTAAATAGTCATGTCCGCCAGCACACTACCGGCACGTCAGTCTCCAAGGGCAGTAACTCCACTCACATTAACACAGCCTACCATTTTTTAGATGCAGATATCACACATTAGATTAAGGTAGCATCAATAAAAATAAAAAAAATAAAAAAATCAGACACTCTAACCCTAGCTGCCTTTATTGTAAGGTAAATTTTTCTAAATTCTCTTGTCTTTCATTGCTTTCTCTTTGGGGAACATCAAACTTATTAATTTGGGCCACTGTTTCTATGGCAAAAAACAACTAAAATTAGGATGAAGGTAAAAACTAGTCAAATTTAATAAAAGTGGTGTGTCACAATACTTCATCCAATAATAATAAAGATTGATTTATAGAGACATGCTTTCTTTTTACCAAAATCCTTCTTTTGTCAAACACCAGTCCAAGTGGAGGCTGGAGTTGACTTTGTTTTTCCACTGTAACAACAAGAACAATCCTCATCTAATTTAGGGTTGGCAACTCTTCGCTGATTGCATTCCCAATATCAAAATATTGGAAATGCAATCAGTGAATAGTTGCCTCCCCTAGATATTTGTGTTCAATAGGAGTGGAGTTTTACCCTGAAGCAGCCAAGCTTGTTTTTAATATTAAGCATCATTTAATAGTGTTTTTAGAATGCTTAGTATATGCAGTGAATGGCAGCAGCAGCAGCACACCAGGTAGAGGTTCTCTGCTTTCATCTTTGACATTAAATTATATTCTACTTAGTATTGCAGAGACTGATTTCAAAACAAATGTGCATTAGTGTGTGCACGTGCATGTGTGTTTGTGTGTGTGTGTGTGTGTGTGTGTGTGTGTGTGTGTGTGTGTGTGAAAGAGAGCGAGAGCGAGAGAGAAATCAATAATTGAATATATTTTTTCACCTGGATTTATTATTCATTTCTTTGCATCTGTCTCCAGAGGAACTGCCAAGCAACAAGTTGACAATGATTACAGAAAGAGATTATCTGTGGGAATGAAAAGCTGTCAGGTAAAGTATAAATAGATTTTATCTTGATACTTAATGTAAATCTCAGCTTTCCTGAGTTATTAAAGACCTTAATCAGGGCTACTTCATTGTTTGGGGAACATCAACATAAATACATGCAAGAAACTAGAAAACACTCAGAGAGCACATACCTGTGCCGATGACATACACTAACTAAAAACTGAATGAAAATAAAATATAAAAAAATAGGGGAGAGAAATGCAGTTACTTCCCTTGAAATTTAAATTTAGCATTTTTATGTACTGTTCATTTTTAAACCTCTTTTCATGCAGAATGATAAAAAATATCTCCCAAAATCATTAATCACTTCTTCTTTAGCCCATGGACTACCTGTCCACAAAATTACATTGAAATTCATTGAGAACTTTCGGAGATATCATGTGGACAGACATGAGCGAATACATAAATCAAAAGCCATAATCAAGGGCGATATAGAAAAATTGGCACATCTGGAGAAAGAAAATCAACCACTTTCCTCTCTGGAGGAAGTCCAGATTATTGACAGAGAATGCTGTTGGAAACAGAAAAATCAGAGAAGCAGCTCATATCAACATGTCGACTAAATGCATTAGTCAGACAAGTGCAGAGTTCAACCTGATGTGGCTTCTGCTGCTCAACAGGCCCAAACCCAACAAGAATCCTACAGAGTCATTAACATTCAAATAGTTTTTCGGCGATTGAACTCCTTCTTGTTGTTTGTGTTGTTAACAAAACATTTTGGGCGATCCATTCTATGGCCTTCTTCAGGTGTACTACCCAAATGTGATGGTGGTAAACAGAAGTTTTTAATTTCAAAGGAGGTAACCCTTATGAAGTAGGATTCGGGTGTTTCTTTGTCCTTGTCTTGTCAGGATTGGGCCTGTTGACCAGCAGAAGCCACATCGGGTTGAACTCCACACTTCTGACTAATGCATTCAGTTGACATGTTGATATGAGCTGCCTCTTTGATTTTTCTCTGTTTCCAACAGTGTTCTCTATCAATGATCTGGACTTCATCCCAGAGTGGAAAGTGGTTGCCTTTCTTTCTCCACAAATACTTGCTTAATACACAAAATTTGTTTGAAATCTGTATGAGCATATTAAAGGAGTATATTAAAAGCCTTCATAAGTACAAACACTGGCGAACGCATATCCTCATACATTGATTTATACATATACATCTAGGATTCGGGTGTTTTCCTTTCCTTTTCTTGTTAGGCCTGGATTTCCATACCTTGTTCGGCCTGGATTTCCATACCATGTCCCTGTTGAGTAGCGGAAGCCACATCGAGTTGAAATCCGCACTTGTCTGACTTATACACTCAGCCGACATGTTGATGTATTCTATTTAATTAAAAAAATGAAAGCAGGCAAATCAAACTTAAGTCTGCACAACAAACTGTTCAGATAGTTCACACCCTAAACTCTTACTTGCCTCTCTTTCATCTCATTCCTTTGCCTTGAATCAGCATTCAAGTATCTGTCCGCATCTTTGTGCTGTGAGTTAAAAAGAACAGAACATTGTAGGCTATGTTTCAAGCCCCCTTGTACATTCTGACTAACTGTAACTGCCATCAATATAAGGTATTGTAGGCATCACCCATTGCAGCCTTCTCCCTTTTCATTGCATTCTCGTTTTGGCCAGTGTGTTACACCATGAAATATCTATTCACACACATATCTGTCACAGATACTGGTTGAAAGGTATGGAAAATCAACTGTAGTGAGTGATAAACATCAAAAAACCCTTCTTGCTTTTTATTTTAAAGTTTTGTTTTTTTGAGTTAATTGCCAAAAACACTAACCTAGTTTTCTTATCTCTTTTCTTGCTTCATTTATTTTTTACATCTTAAATCTACCAAAAACATTAACGACAACAACAACAACAACTATGATAAGCTCTTCTTTTTGAAGAGGAACTTTAATGTTGTAGAAACCAAAAGCAGGTCATTTGATGTCAGTCCAGTACAGTTTAAACAACTGCGGCTTTGGGATTGTATACAAACTGACGATTCCATTTCCTTTCATAAACGTTTGCAGCATTCTTTCTAGAAGATCAAACAATGTTTCAGAGCTGATCAGGATAAATGGCCTCTCTGGAAGAATTTCATAGAAGAGAAATAAGCTGAAGACACTGTTTTTCTAGTTTTTTTAGGGTTCTTTATTTTAAATACTTTTATTTATTTATTTGTAAGGAAAGTTTTTAGTGTCTGGCAGATAAATTATCAATTTAAATGCCAGACTAGTTTTGAACTGTATAAAAGATTATCTTTGCGAGGAACCTGTTAGTTTATGATAAACGTTTCACATTTCTAGCACCTAAAACCAAGGCACTGACAAGCAAACAAACAGAACGACTAGGAGATTCATGAATATAACTAGTTATTCATGCAGATTATTTCAGTTTAGAAATCAAATAAAAACAGGTCTGGTTAATCACTCACTAGGAACTGTCGTTTGGAAGCATGCTGTGTCAGGGGTGATCAATTAAAACATTGGAAAAAGGTGTGATCAATGAATAAGTTATTTCTCTCACCTTTTTTTAAAAAGGGCTGAATTTTAAAAAGAAAACAGTGTGAATGCTGCCGGACACAAATTAAGGGATCAATTTAGCATAAACTTAAATTGCAAATCGAACCTCCTACTAAAAACATATTATTGGGTTAAAAAAGAAATCAAAAAAGTTTTTTCTAGACATAAGGAGTAAATGTTTAAATTTTAGCTTCATTGGTGAGGCCTGCATGCATCATACATACATGCATAGCCAGCCAGCCAGACCAACTTAACAACTGAAGAAACCTATGTTGACAGTTTTGGTGACAGTTTTGGTTGACAGTTTCTAATAAAACCATTTGTATATTAGAAATTGTCAAGCAAAACTGACATGAAAACCGTCAACATAGCTTTCTTCAGCTTTCAAGTTGGTCTGGCTGGCTGGTCCTGGCTATGTATGTATGTATGTATGTATGTATCATGTGTACAGTCCACACCAATGAAGCTAGAGTTATGTCTACATAAAATATTTTTTTGGTTCTTTTTAAAATTCCCCACCTAAATAGGTTTTTAGTGGGGGGTTCAATTTGCAATATAAATTCATGTTAAATTGATCTCTTAGTTTGTATGTGCTTGTTATTTGAAAATTCAAGCTTTTTTAGTGATCACTGCCCAACAAAAGGTGGGAGAAGTAACTTATTGATTGATCACCCCTTTTTCCAATTTTTTAATTGATCACCCCAACACGGCATGCTGCCAAAAGATGTTGGTTGCATGAGGGTTTCTTTTGAGTGACTAACCAGATCTATTATGTTTTGATTTCTTTTTTGTAGTTAAACCAGCTTCTTTCAAAAACAAACTTTTAAAAATCTATTTATGGGATGAACAGATGCATAGCTTGAGATTTGGGGTCCCGGTGGTATGTGGCAGGGTTGTTTGGCTCCTTGAGGGGCCCCCTATAACATTTAGTGAGATTTGATGAAAAAGGAAAAATTGCAATAAATAGACATGCATGTAATTTTTATGCATATATATGTTTTTAAGTCAATAAACATGCCGAATCGGAGGCTACCCAGCAGCCCCCATTTAACAAGCCCTGGTTCTGCTACCGGAAATGGGAGCCCGGATGTGGGAGCCCGGATGTGGGAGCAGGAATGCCCTCTCTGGTACAGGCAATCGCCCTGCAAACATGTGTCTTTGTTTCTCTCCGGTTCTTTTTCTTAAACTCAGCTAAATACAGTTATGAACCAAATGCATTCAAACTAAATACAGCTAAACAGATAAGAACAAACAAACAACAAACGCATTAATATCAGACAACATTAAAATGCACTATCACTTAATTGGTGGAAAACAACCCCAAAGGTGAACTACTATTTATAAAGCTTTTTAGGGCCCACTTCAATTGGGGGTGGGGGCATTTTGAAACAGCCCTCTCCCAACCTCTCCCTCAGCAATGCCTCTGGGGATGAAGTGTTTCCATATTTAAGAAGATGATGGCCTTAATTATGCACTCATCCTATTTTAAAGCAACAGGATATGGAGTTATTAGACTTTGGTGAATGCTTAATGGATTTCCTCTGTTAAGCATTTTCCCTGTAATTCTTCCTTTTCTTAATCCCCTGATTCTACTG
>VCCN01000158.1:6131006-6151417 GCA_006491835.1 Architeuthis dux | reverse complement strand
ATATATATATAAGGTGTCACCCCCAGATACACGCATACTTTATAGAATATGTTGAGCAACTGAGATAATGCTTCATTGCAATATAAAATATGTAATGCTTTTATATTAAATTTAAATACTCAATAACTACCATTAAGCATGAATACATTTTTGCATTTTTCAGCTACAATTACCGGCCAACATGGAATTTTACGAATTCAGAATCTATTGCAGGAAATTATTATCCAATCACAAGCCGAGCATTCATTAAGGTAAGTCTGCATTCTTTTTTCATCCAACCATTCCTTATATCTTTTAAAATATATTTCCAGATTTTATCTATACAATAATACCATTTTTGATGATATAATTTGAGATTGCTTTTTCAATTATTAATCACTGCTACCCACAACAGACTGGTTTTAACACTGTTGCTGGTTTTAGGTTATTCATGTGTTCTAACATTTATATGTACAATGTATCTGGACTTTGTCCAGCCCCAACTGTCATAGTAGAAACTTTAAATTTTGCACCCACACTCCCCTCTATGAGTAGGTAACACAGTTTTTTCTGTTTTTTTGAAAAGAAAGTGTTGCAAATAAAATGTAACAGAAAAACTTAGGCTCATACCCTCAATGATATGGTTTATTCTATAGCTTTTCCACTACAGGGATCTACCGTAAGATCGCCCATGGCGGTAAAACGGAAAAATAGCCAAATTTGGGTGGAAAAAATTGACCAAATAATAGCCCGGGGCCATTATTCAAAGGCCATCACAACTGCTAAATTGAGTATAATAAAACAATAAAAGTTATGACTCACATGTTTTTATTCACTTCACTATCAATTAGCAACTCGTTTTAATCGTATTTGGTAGTTCTTTGGACAGTGTTTTCTTTTTAAGTTGCTACGAGAGCCGAACATATATATACAAACTAAATGCAGTCAATATAATATATAGACTGTATTTAGTATCTGCAAACACAAAAATAATTTAATTTTTCTAATAAATAAATAATATAACTTGTTTGTTTTCAAACTCATTCAGCAATAGTGAAGAAGTATCAAGCGAATTAATTTATTTGAAGCAACTTTTTGTTTATACAACGAATTGACAGATATTTCAGACTTGATGTCTTAATTATTATATACATATTCAAGTTGTCCAGTCTTTTTATACTAAAGTGCACTAAAACATAGATGCTTTCCAATTTTCATCTACAAAAACTTGACCCCCAAATAAAGGCCCACCTAAACTAACCGTCCATGGGCGATCTATCAGGTGGGCGATCTTACGGTAGATCCCAGTAGTATTTTACAAAATATCTAACATAGAAGATCTGGGATCTTATATATTTGTATGTAAATACTCATATGTATGGGTTCAGCCATTTAATATTAATGGAAAAATAGCCCACCTTGGGCAATGGTACCTTAGTACCCTTCAAAGTACTCCCCTTGGGACTTCACACACTAATCCCAGCATGCCTTCTACTTTTCAAAACAGTCTACACAATCTCAAATCTGTTTGGGAAGAGCCAGAAGTTGTAGGGAGCCAAATCTGAACTATAGTGGGGCTGACAGATTTGGGTGATATACAATGTTTTGCTAAAAAAACTCTACATGAGACATGAAAAATAACTCAGTTGGAAATTGTGAATGCACCAGTCACACAGTATACAAGCACATGCAATGGAGTCTCATTGCCAGCTGAGTGACCCCACGGGAGAGTTTCTGTTTATGCATCCACAGTAAAGCCCTTTTTGATTGATTGCCAAGTTACATCCAGGCCATGCAACCGGTTCTCAATATATTCAAAATGGCTGGATATTTTCTGAACAGACCTCATACCTTTGGTTACGGCTTAGACAAAATAGTAAATAAATATCACCAAATCTCTTAAATGTCTTTCTAAATGCTATAAATTCGATATTTTTCTTGCTATTTTCAGGATAAATCAAGAGATGTTCAATTCACCGTTTTTATTGATAGAGCTGAGGGTGGAGGCAGTATAAAAAATGGTTCCATCGAAATTATGGTGAGTCAGAAATTCTTGTTTTTTTTTATTTCCTATACAAAGAAAAAGAATTATTAAGCTAAGCTTTTAAAATTGCATATGCAAATTACTCATAAAGCAAACTGGGGTACTTATGTTTTAAATAAAAGTATTTATAAATCTGAATAGGCCAACAACTAACATACAAGATAACATACCAGATGTTGGTTTGGGACAGGGGGCCTACTGGTCCATGTTTAGCCCCACTAAATTTCTTCAAACATTGGCTGAATTTTGAATTTAAAACTGTCAATGGATGTGGCGGCAACCACCTCTTTACTCAAACCATTCCAAGAGTCCACAACATGTTGGCTGAAAGAAATGTTGTCTTAAGTTACAATGCTTTTTTCTGTATTTTATGTCTTCTAGTTCTATTTTTATTAAAATAAAAGAATTTTTCAGGTTCCACATCCATGCAGCCCCTTACCAACTTAAATGTCTGTATTAATTCTGCTCTTTCTCTTCCAAATCAAATGTATTATACAGATTACTGCTTTTTGAGAAGCACTTGAAATGCTGTCATCAAGTTATCAATAGTTTGGTTGTAATAGCTCATTATCCATTCAGTATCTATTAGGCTTTTTCTCTCAAAGTATTTGTGACTTGAAATAAAGGTATGATTCAATTTAAATAAAAGTTGTTAAGTTTTGAAGAAAAGTACTTATATTTTGAATAAAGGTAATTATGTTTTGAATAAAAGTACTAAATAAGCAACACTAATCCACAAAGATAAACAAAAATCCTCATACATATATAAACCCACAAAAATTGAAAGATGACTGTATGCAGGGGTGCAGTGCAGCCAGAGCTTACAGGAGCACAGCTCCTGTAAGCTCTGTAAAGGAAAAAAAGAAAATGGTCCAGCACCTAAAAAGTTAGCACTGCATCCCTGACTATATTAAAAACTGTCACCAAAACTGTCAACATAGGTTTCTTCAGTTTTTAAGTTGGTCCGGCTGGCTGGCTACGTATGTATGTATGTATGCATAGGCATCTGGAAAAGTACTACAACTCATTTAATCTACTCATTTACAATAATAAAGTAATATAAATAATCTACTCAAAAAGACATCCCTGAAGAATAAAAATTCCCGAATTTGTAAATTATTTTTATTACTAAACAAAGAACAACATTTTTGTCTAACTTTTGATTCCTTTGGGCTATTAAGAAAAAATAAAAGGTTTTCTAATCCTCAGTCCGTGTTCTTTCAAAAAATGCATTAATTGGGGTCATACAACCCATGGAAAATTCTGACCTGATCACCCTGATAATAGCACAATCAGAAATAAAGAATAACCTTTTGCCAAATATATCATTGGAAAAGTGGCTGCGGTCCATGTATGTATGTATCACATGTACAGGCCATACCAATGAAGCTAGAGGGTTGAAAGTTTCAATATTTACTCCTTATTATGTCTAGAAAAAAATGTTTTTTTTGTTTTTTGAAAATTACCCCCCTAAATAGTTTTTTTAGTGGGGGTTCAGTTTTCAATATAAGTTCACGTTAAATTGATCCTTTTGTTTGTTTTTTTGAAAATTCAGACTTTTTTGTGATCACTGCCCTATAAAAGACATATACTTATTCATTGATCAACCCTTTTTCCAATTTTTTAATTGATCACCCCCAACACGCCATGCTGCCAAAAGACGTTGGTCATGTGACAGCTTCTATTGAGTGACTAACCAGACCTGTGTCTATTTTATTTCTTAAATTGTTCTTTTCTTGCTTCTCTTTTCTCAGCTCCATCGCCGAGGAACTAAAGACGACATGTTGGGTGTAGGAGAGCCACTGGATGAGAGAGGAGTTGATGGAGATGCTTTAATTACTCGGGGCAAGTATTCAAGTTATAATTTTCTTAATAATAAATAAGCAAGCTCCCAGAAGACCTCATTCCGTTTCCATTTCCGGTCCCAAAAATGCAGGCCAAAAGTGTGAACGGGGAAGGCTCTCTCTTCACCAGGCAATATCCCTGCACACACATATCTTTGTTCTCTCTCTGTTCTTTTCTAAGCACAGCTAAATAAAGTTATGAACCAAACGCGTTCAAACTACTAAACATTCTGTTAAAAACAGAAAGGAACAAAGGCTCTAATATCAAACAACATTACAACAGGGTCATCATAAATAAAGTTAATGAAATATTCTTTGAGCTGAATAATTCAATCTATATATGAGCAAGGTAATGCAACAGAAAGAGAATAAAAGCAATTACAGTCTTTGATTATTCAATGTCAGTTTTCAATAGAGGATAATTATTCTTTCAATTGAAAAATGTTTCAAAACCAGATTAATAAACAACTATTTAGACACAGAAATCTAACAGTGCATCAGTGCATCAATAGATTATGAAGTATTGTATGAGGGTAGTGTAATTTTTATGTATATATATATGTATGTTAAATAAGTAAGTAATGTTTATGTATGTATATGTTAAATCAATAAACATGCAAGCACCCAGCAACCCCCATTCCGTTTCCGGTCCCAGAAACGTGGAGCAGAAGTGGGAACAGGGAAGGTGCAGTTCTTCACAGGCAAACAGCCCTGTCAACATGTGTCTCTTGTTCTGTCTTCTTTTCTTAACATACTAAACACTGTTATGAACGAAACGCGTTCGAACTACACACAGCTAAAACAGAAAGAACAACAGAGCAAACAAAGGCACTAAATAGCAGACAACGTTATAGTTAGGTCAGAGTAATTTCCTCATCTTTAAAGAATAAAGAATAAGCTCTAGTTAAGACTCAGCAAGCAGCCTATGTATGGCTTATGTACAGCAATGTTTTCTTTAGCCATTGGAGCTGCAAGAAGACCTCTTGATAGATGGTTGGACATAAAAAGAAAATAGACAAATTATGAATAAATTCACTGAATGATAATCCAACTATAATAAAAATGGCAAAAATAAGTCTTAAAGTAAGACCTGGTGGTACCAATTTAAAGCATATCATCTAATACAGTGTTTCTCAACCTTTTACTATTGATGACTTTTTTTTTATTAATATGTTTACCGAAACCCCATCTTTTCAGTCAAATTTTATTAAGTAAGAAAATAAAATTAATGTGAAATTTGACACTGTTAGTCTGTTATAGGCTTATCAATCCTTAGCTCTATAGAAGGAAGTTGTACAAAGATTTGTAGTTGATCTGCAATTTCTGTATTTTATTTTTGAATATGTAATAAAAAGGGCAAAAAAAGTGAGAAAAAGTGAAATTTTATGGGAAGACAAAGTTGACAAAGAGGCAAAAATCTCAATTGTATAAGAAGATAAAGAGGAAAAATTTAGGGTTAAGCATTCACTTTACCACTTAGGTAAGTGATGCTGTTGAAAATAATTAAAATTCTCTGGGTTTTTTTTTATATATCACAATTTGTTTCAATAATAATTCCAACATAACTCTTAAATTCATACAAGGAAAATAGAATGTCAATTTCAAGGGAAATAACTTCTGATTGAATTATCTCCCTTTGCCGATTTGGTGAATTTAAAAATATTTTTCAATTTAATTCACAGGAGAGTTCCACTATTTTTTATGATATTCATTGAAGAGATTTATGAATTTAAGAGTTAAGCAAAAATCTGATAAAATAAATATTTTATTGTGATACAAATTATTTTCTCTTGTGACCCCAAATTTGGTTTCAACCCATAGGTTGAGAAATGCTAATCTAAAGTTATATAGCACAGATATACTAAAAAAATGATGTACCTTGACTGATTCAGATATAAACACATAAATCCTAAGAGGGGCTGTAGGTGTCAGGTGGAGATTATTTGGCAATGAGATTATATTCATACCATTATATATTATCTTATTCATTTTTTAAATATTCACTTGATAATTTACCAAAGGTATGTATTAGTCTACAGATAAGAGGTTAATGTTCAGAACTGGCCATCTGGTTTCAAATCCAAGTGGAGTCAATTCGTGTTAAGCTTTATAAGAAATACATGCACTCCAAGACTCTTAATCATGAAAAAAACATTCCTGTATGAACACCAAACTTGTTGAGAACTCAGTTGATGGCTGATTGTGGATTTACGCTATTCAATCACTAGTCATCTTGGCTGTGTCTTCTCACTGGCAGTTATGGGATTTACGCTATCCAATCACTAGTCATCTTGGCTGTGTCTTCTCACTGGCAGTTATGAGATTTACGCTATCCAATCACTAGTCATCTTGGTTTTTGGAACATAGGAAATCCAAGAAGGAACAATCCACTCCTCATAATTTCAGCTAAAACAGGTTTTTAAAAAATCTTTCACTTGTACTCGATGTGTCATTGCTAGGCCCATTGAAGCTTCACCAGAGCCCTGTTATCTGTACATTTCAGGAACACGTTCCCTACTCTGTCTGTTGCCAGCCTCTCATGATGCTAGATGAGGGGTTGGAATTTCCTGGTTTGAATTCAGAGTTGTCCATCTCCCAGACTGGTTGCCAACCAAGGCTGAAAATCCCAGTCTGCCCTGCTATTTACCCATAGCTTGGGGGGAGGGGTGAAAGAGATGGATTCATGCCTTTCCCAATGGCATTAGTGTGAAGTGAACACAAACTGTCACAGTCAGAGTTTGAACTAGGTTTGCTGATTCCTCTTTCCGTGCTGCTAACCACCATCAGGCCACCTACACCTAAACCCACACCTCCACCATTACAGTGACAGCTGAAATATTCATTGTCAGTTATGACAAATAGAGGTCACATGTTAACTTAATGACAGAACTAAACATTTATCCAGCATGGCTAACAGTCTGTTTGGCCATATTTTAATTCAATTTGGCTGATTCTTTTTAGAATTTGTCTGTCTGTTGAAGGATTTTGCTGTTTGCCTAAATTAGTTGCTGTCTGTTATAACCTCTCACCAGAAGGAGAAAAAAAAGAGATTGTACCGGACAAGCACTAAATAATTAATAAGTGTTGAATGATTTCTTGTTCTGTTGTTGTTATTGGAGCCATTAGCACTTTTGGGAAGAGTTTATTGGGGATGCACTGGAGTGGAAGTCTCTGTCCTAAGCAAAGTGATTTAATTCCCCATACAACTATTTAAGAGAGATATTTTTAACTGGAGAAGTATGGAAATGTATGAAGAAAGACCTTAGTGCTTCTTCAAAATTAGGGCGTGAGTTTATAAGTGTAAATCAGCTTCTGCTAATCCATGAAGTCTTTGTGGCCGATTGATAAAAGCAGCTAAATGTAAACTAGTCTCCCTCTGGCAATGAGGGTGTGAGTTTGATTCTCACGAAGGCTTACTCTTTATTTCTGATTGCACTGTTATTCGTTGCCATAGAAACAGTGGCCCGAATTAATTAATTAAGTTCTAAAAAACCACTAAAATTAAGATGAAGGTAAAAAACTAGTCAAATTTAATAAAAGTAGTGTGTTACAATACTTCATCCAATAAGTGATGTGTTACAATTCTTCATCCAATAAGTGATGTGTTACAATTCTTCATCCAATAAGTGGTGTGTTACAATTCTTCATCCAATAAGTGGTGTGTTACAATACTTCATCCAATAATAATAAAGATTGAAAATATTCTTTGTTGTATGATTTTCCAGAAGTTATGGGCACTGTTTTTGGATTACCCTGATATACTTTGTAACATAGACTTGTGAAGAAGTATGTTATTCCTGACTCCTAAAAATATTTGAACATTCAAATTAGTGTGAAGTGAATGTAAACTGTCCCAGCCGTGGTTGGAACTAGGTTCACCAATTCCATTCTCTGAGCTGTCAACTTTTAGGCCAATACTCTAATCTCTGGACCATACCTACAAGTACATTCCCAGATGCATCATCCCAAGACTAAGTTCTAAAAGCATTAAAAAAGCATTAGGCAGACAAACTTGAGAGCCTGAAAAAACATTGTTTCCTAGAAAGAAAGAAAGCAAGAAAGGAAGCATTTATTCCTTTATTTTCCTTACTTATTTTTTATTGTTACTTGTTGCTTCCTGCTACTGTTTCCTCATCAGTTGAAGAATTTTACCAAATTTCAGGAAAGCGTCCAGGTTACAATGAGGATAAAAAAGCATTGTACAGAGGAAATAACAGAATTAGCAAAGACAGGAAGGAAGGAGGGGTTTTTGAAAGCTTATATTAGATCAAAGCAGGTGAAACCAGTGACATTTTGATTAGAAAATCCTTCCTGTTTATTTGCTTATTTTCTCTCTAGTTTGGAGCAGACATGACATCAGATGCAAGCAAAGCAAAAGCACATGTAATCCCAGCGGAATTTCACAAAGCTTTTATAAACTTATCCCTACATAAATAACAACAAGTCTGGTTAGTCACTCAATAGAAACCATCATGTGACCAATGTCTTTTGGCAGCATGCCGTGTTGAGGGTGATCAATTAAAAATTCAGCATAAAGTTACATTGCAAATTTGAACCCTCCAATGTCTTTTGGCAGCATGCAGTGTTAAGGGTGATCAATTAAAACATTTGCAGAAAAAAGGTGATCAATGAATAATTTGCTTCTTTCACCTTTGTTGGGCAGCCATCACCAAAAAAGTCTGAATTTTCAAAAAACAAGTGTGAATGTTGCCGGACACAAATTAAGGGACCAATTCAACATAAAGTTACATTGCAAATTGAACCCCACCAATGTGTTTTGGCAGCATACCCTGTTTAGGGTGATCAATTAAAAAATTTGAAAAAGATGGGATTAATGAATAATTTATTTCTCTTGCCTTTTGTTGGGCAGTCATCACCAAAACAAGTGTGAATGCTGATGGACACAAACTAACTGACCAAATTAGCATAAAATTACATTGCAAATTGAACTCCCCCATGAAACCTATTTAGGTGTGTGGGTGGGGGGTGGGGTTTAAAAAAACAAAAAAACTGTTTTATCTAGACATAATAAGGAGTGAATGTTGGAATTTTCATCCCACTAGCTTCATTGGTGTGGCCTGTACGCATGGTGATTGCATAGCCAGCCAGATACACCAACTTAAAAACTGGAGAAACCTATGTTGATATTGACTATGTTGATGTTGACAGTTTTGATTGATGGTTTCTAAGTTGTGTTTATAAACACCATATACACATATACGATACTTGAACACACAGAGAACATTCATACTACTAAAATGACATTTAGAATGGGAAATCCTTCCTGTTTATTTGTCTACTAGTATAGTACCCATCAAAAATGATGGGATTATTTATGTAGGGATAAATTATACAAATATTTATTTTAGTATGAATGTATTTATTGCAACCAAAACAAAAAATGTATACCTCGTGTAACGAAATAGACCTAGATCAGGTTACCGGTGGCCAGTGGGGATAGGAACTTGGTCAGATTTGGAATCTGTGTCAAGCTGCCTACGTGACCAACTGGGGTATCATGTTATCAAAAAAACCTGTTGGGAATTTGAAAAGTGGGAGGAGTTATGACAATTAGGTATATAAAGGCTAGATCGAAACAGTAGAGTCAGTCGGGGTCGGGAGGCAGTGGGGCATCCCTGCCTGGCAGTAGCAGTAGCAGTAGCGGTAGCGGCCCTGAAAAGTGACCGACTCTTTTTATACAATGACATGCAACAGAATTTCCGTACCTCGACCAGCCCAGAAATTGACCTGCGTGGTACAGAAATAAAACTTTGTAAAAATTTAAGAGCCGTGGATTTTGTCATCTTTTCTCTCCACACACGTGGGAGTGTTTTCTTTGTGTCCAAAAATGTATTTCCCTCCACAGAGAAATTTGGCTCCCGTCGGCAGACCGGACAGAGAGACAAAATCATCATCATCATCGTCATCGCGGACAGAGAGACAAAATCATCGCAGTCCGCAGCCGCGGAGGAAAAATGATCGTCTCTAACTCTCTCAATCTCTCTCTACATCTCTTTCCCTCATGGCAACCTTCTCAGAAACTACTATCTCTCTCTCACTGTCTCTCCCTCAACAACTCTTTCCCTCATGGGGACCAGAGAAGTAGTAGAAGTTCGATCGGCCGTTATGCTACACTCGAACAAAATTGATTTTTCTGTCAATTTTCTACAACTCTTCATATTTTCTGTTTTTTAATAATTATAAAACAATAGGGCAATTGAATTGGGTAAAAAACAAAACTGACATATCATCATCAGCAGCAGCAGCTGTAGTAGTAGTAGTAGTAGTAGTGCTATTACCAGTAGCAGTTGCCTGCCTACTACCAACTTTACCAGCAACAGCAGTCAATTTGGTGTCTGTAAGTTTGCAGTAATAGAAGTAATAATTAGAATAGAACAGAGAGCCATGGAAAGAGCAATGCTAGGAATAGCTCTAAGAGATAGAAAAAGATCAACATGGATCAGAGGGAGGACTAGAGTGAAGAATATTATGCAAATAATTAAGCAGCAAAAATGGAGATGGGCTGGTCACCTAGCAAGAAGAGATGACAATAGATGGGGAGAAAAGACTAACTGATTGGTGCCCATGGGACAGTAAACACAGTAGGAAAAGACCAGACACAAGATGGAGGGACAAGATAGAAAAGTTTGCCGGTAAGACGTAGCAGAGCTTAGCACAGTCTAGGTCGTCATGGAAGGAGATGGGAAAGGCCTTTGTCCAGCAGTGGACGTATAACAGATGATGATGATGATGATGATGATGATGATGATGATGATGATGATGATGATGATGATGAAGTTTGTAGTACTCCCTTCTCCTCTGTTTGCTTTAGCGTGACAAAAAACAACAACAAACAAACAAAGCAACAAGCCCTTTTTATATTAAAAGACTTCCTCTCTAGTTTGAAGCAGACATGTAAACCTAGCAGGATTTTACAAAGCTTTTATGAACTTGATAAATACATAAATAACGATTTGTGTTTATAAGCACTATATACACATATACACTACTTAAACACACAGAGGGAATTCATTGTAATGCAGTAGCCAGTGTACTGGTTTTGCAAGCCTTGTTGAAAGTTTCTCTTGGCCCATAGTAGAAGGTATATTGCATGATTACTGGATATATGTGAGTAATGAAATAAAAGAGAATTGTTATGGGCTTTGTGATTGTTACTAAATTGTGGCTGGTCCTGAAATTCCAAGAATATATAAGATTCCATTATTTCTCTTAGCCTTCACAATAATTGTCTTCAAAGGCATCTAATGATGATGGCTATTTCATGCTATGCTTTCTTTTTCATACTAACGACTATACCTGTTATAATGAATGAAGATTTATTAGTTATGGCTGCTGCAAAAGAACAAGTACAATAGAAGGAGAATGAAGGTTTGAGCTTGAGCTTAAGCTTTTTGTTTACCAACTTACCCTGAGCTCATGACCTTTATTTACCAACTTGAAGCTACCCTGACAGGAATCATAAAAGGTTTGGGGGATAAAATACCAAGTGATGCTGAGTGATTTCTCAATATGAACTGTCAATTCTCTGTTATTGATGAATCTATTCTTTATTGCAGGTAAGCATCAGTTACTTCTGGATACAAAAGAGGCCTCCACTCGCTACCACCGCCTGAAGTCATTGATGATTCTAAATGAACCAATCATATCCTTCATGAGAATTAACCGGAGGTTGCGCTCCAGATTTAACCTTGAGGTAACTAACACTTACCACTTGTCTTATTCTTTATAGACTCTTCCACATAGTATAAACTACTGTTTATTACTATTATTTGTTATTATTAACATTTCACTAGTATTTCTCCTGGAAATCTTTTTTTTTCATTCAAATGGGTACCATTCATTTTTTAAAATATTCTAATTAAAATCATCTGATCAAACATTGCACTCACCGTTGAACATTTTCTATCATTTAGCTATGTCTTCAGTATATTTGAAAGGTCAGTGTTTATATGATCACCAAAGTTGAGCAATATCAGACTGTATCAGTTCTAAAATAAGTGATTATTTGTTGAGCAAAAGCAGAAGAAAGAAGGCAGCGTCGCAAGGCTGGAGCTCCCTCTTGTGGCCAGACCTTCTCCTCCAACCGCTACAGAAAGGCCTGAATCTCCCACATAGGTCTGGCTGGTCACCTGAGGGCCTGCAACAGACGTGGCAAACCTTTGTAGGGCCTTGTGTCACCTCTTTGTAGGGACATGAGTCCATAGAGGAATATGGCAGAACATATCTCTCTGTCTACAATTATAACAATTATCTTGTTTAAAGTTCAATGAAATAAATGAATAGACAAATGTATATAACATATATAATTTATTCAAGAACAATACTAATGAATGATTGAATAGTGCATCTTGCATTAAGAAATGTTCAGTTTGACTGGAATGAAAGAGTCAATAAGAAGTTGTTGTAAATCTGTGTATATGCATGTGTATAATAACACTTGTCATGTGTAAGTGAGTATATGCAAATGTATGCATGTGTGTGAGTCAAATCAATAACTTACATGCTTGCCTTTGAATGTCTGATTGCCTTGTGCATGCACAGGTGAATGTATTGCGTGTGTATGTGAGTCGGACGGCCATGCCAAACAGCCAGCAAAAACCGTGACTAACGAAAATGTCTCTGTTGGCTGCTTATATCCGAATTAGGTAGGCTCCCAGAAGCAGGTGAAAATTAGATGAATTTTCATTGGTCAACAAATAGTTTCTGCTGTTGAATAATTGTTGAGCAATCATTTGGCTGTTGAAGTTTGCACCTTTTTCCACTTGATGGCACAAATCTGTAGGAGCCGATTTTAGTGATATTTTGGAAAATAAATATTTGGAACTGAAGAAAAGGTGCAAAATTCTTTGTTTGCAAGACCAAGCCATAATAAAATTACATAACTTGTTCATTAAGAGCAAGTTCTGAGTAAAGAAAACACCAAGGAAGATTATTTAAAGCAAATAATTTTTATTTAATTCATTTACAGAGATATGACGTTAGTAAATAGATATCATTATTATACTTGGTGTTTGTTAAGTAAGTATCTTAAGTTATTCCCCTTAGGCAGGGGAGCACTTATTGACTTCTGGTAAGGGGGCGCTGTTTTACTTTCTGGTGAACAAGCAGCCATATTCGTTTCAGTAGATCAAGAATACGCATGTGGCGTTGAGTGCTGGCATTGTAAATATATATGAATAAATTAGATCTGTGTAAGTATGTCTTTTGAGGCATTTTAAAATCTGTTAATATCTGTCATTATAACAACCTTACATGAAGATTATTTAAAGCAAATAATTTTTATTTAATTCATACTATTATTATACTTGGTGTTGACAATAAATTTTCTATAAGAACACAAAAGAAACCACCCAAAGATAGTATACCTCTGCAAACACTATACACTAACTAAAAACTGAATGAAAATAAAATATTTCAAAACGGGAGAGAACGCAATTCTTGCATTATATACAAATATTGAGTTACTTCCCTGGAAATTTAAATTCATCATTTTTGTTTACTGTTCATTTTCAACTTCTTTTCATGCAGGATAATAAAAAATATCTCTCAATCAACAACAAATCGCTGGATCCGCCCCAAATTTAATCACCTCTTCCTTAACCTATGCCCCACCCTTCCACAAAATTTCAGTGAAATTCATTGAGAACCTTTTGGAAATATTGTGGATAAACATGAGCAAATGCATACAGTATGGGAAAAGAAATGGAAAAATATCTCTCAATCAAAAGATATTCCTGGATCTGCCCTCAAATTTAAACTTCCTCGGCCCATGGGACCATCCTTCCACAAAATTTCATTGAGATTCATATCATGTAGACAGACAGACAGACAGAAAGAAATATGGAAAGACGTAGATAAATATACCACTCCAACTTTGTTGGCAGAGGTAATAGCCATACAATCACTTCATACTCTAGGACAGTGTTTCTCAACCTTTTCGAGTCATGCCCCACTTCTGTCTATAAGATTACTAGTATTCCCCCCTTCCAAACTCAATGGGTTATGAGATCAACACTTAACCATTGCACTAAGTTGAAATTCACCATCAAAGTAGTTAGTCTAAATCAGTGGTTCCCAACTCGGCGGGATTCCCCCCAGGGGGTGAATTTGGGTAGTCCAAGGGGAGAATAAGACTATTAGCTAAAAATAAAAGTCCAGTCTAGTGATAGGGTTTTCTGCACTTCTATCTATCAAGTCGAAGGCTCGAAATAAGCTCCAAGTTGAGAATGATTTAAGATGTGCTCTCTCACTAATAGACCCACAAATCGACTAGTAGCAAAAAGACAAAAACAGAGATCACATTGATGTGTATATCAGTTACAATAGCAGACTTCTGATTTTTGATGTGTTCTAATTATGTTCGCTTGTTTTCTTTGAGCAACAAATACACAGCAGCATCTGTACAATTACAAAATTAAACTAATTCTTAGTATGAAGCTGTCTAATTATACGTGAAATAAAGTTATTATTTGAAATTATTCATTGTTGCAACTTAATAAATGGAAAGGAGGAATACTAGTAATCTTATTGACAAAAGTGGGGAATGACTCAAAGGTTGGGAACCACTGCTCTAGGAATACAGGAATTATGTGATTTCAATGAATATTTAATCAAAAATGGAATAAGCTAACATCAAATAGTAATAAAATTTGGAATTCCACTTGCTCTGTAACCTTACAATTCAGTAATTAAGGAAAGGCAATCACTGCTTATTATTCAGATATGTAAACAAAAAACTGAAGTGACTTCTATTGGGTGTAAGCCTGGGCAAAGTGTATAGAGATCCTGGAATGCCCAGTCGACAAACTGAGCGATACGTTTGTCATCAGCTTGGCTGCAGGAGCTGGCAGAAGGAAGTCAAAGTTGCATCCGTCTGCTTCCATTCTCGATGCTGCTTAATCATTTGGCTACCCGCACATCCAATTTGACCAAATCTCTTAGATTACAGGAACACAGCAGTCAGTAAATTTGTAAACTTGTAAAAGCAGTGAAACTGAAAAGTATAAAAATCAACTAATTCTTATTTTATTTTATTTATTGAATCACTGTAGCCACAATCATCAACCAAACCGAACAATCAGCCAAGTGACGAGGTATTCTTCCCTTTTCACTCGACTCTTTTAATCTTGTGTCAGCGCTGCCGGACACACCGTTTGGCCTAGAACATAGGTTCAAATTTGCATGTGTACTCCACTAGACATCTTCTAAAAATGATTTATTTTATTTTTGGAAATTTCTTTTTTTTAATTGGATTTTTGGGGTTGTTTTAACTTTTGACTTTTGGAAAAAATATCTTTTTTTGTTTTTTTAATGCAATCTTTTTTTACTCTTTGGATCTTGTGTCAGCACTACCGGATACACCATTTTGCCTAGAACCTTGCAAATTCACATGAGTACACCACTAGACATCTTATAAAAATGTTTTCTTTTATTTTTGGAAATTTCTTTTTTTTATGGAATCTTTTAATCTTTGATTTTTGGAAAAAATATTTTTTTAGTTTTTTAATGGAATTTTTTTGGACTCTTTATATCTTGTGTCAGCACTACTGGATACACCATTTTGCCTGGAACGTTGCAAATTCGCATGAGTACTCCACTAGACATCTTCTAAAAACTTGGGGGGGAAACTTTTTTTTTGTTGTATTTCTTAGGGTTTTTTTGGCACTTTTTAAATCTTGTATCAGCACTACCAGACACAGCTTTTGATCAAGAACCTTGCAAATGTGCATGATTACACCTTGTAGACACCTTCTGAAGATGGTTTTTTTTTTCAAAAATAAGCAATTTTTGGGATACGAGTATCGTTTTCTCAGATGAAATAGTTGCAGTAGTATCAGAGACATACACACATGCACACACACACCCTTCCTATTTTCGAGCAAGCAAAATCAGGTTGAAATCTTGATAGTAATTTTTTTATTATTTATTTTTATTAGATGAAGTATTGTAAGCCAGGACTTCTCAAAGTCAACGTCGGGACACCTCCGGGGATCTCATGAAAATTATTGGGGATCGCAGAAACATTTTAAAATATTTTTTAAAGAATAATGTTTTTCATGGATTTTTTGAAAAAATGCTTTTGTGAAAAGAAATTTGTTGAGGTCTTTTTGGATTCTTGTATAATTGTAACAGCGCTACCAGACATACAATGTTGATTCACTTAATGGCTGGTGTAGCATCTTTATTTATCTCTGAAGGCACAAAGGAGAAAGATTCTACCATGATATTTTCAGAATTCTTTAGCTTAACCCTATATAGGGCAGCCCTAAAAATATTTTAGATATCAAAACAGCCTCTTTGTATGTTAAACTAGACCTAATTACAAGATATTTTCAGTTGCAAATTTTCAGAAATTCTTTTGCAAAACCCCCTCTGATGAAGTGATCATATATGATGCCTCACACAAAAAATGACCAAAAATGGAAAATATAAAAAAATTAAAAATTAAAGTAGAAATTTAAATAAAGCATAAAATTAAAGAATAATATCCAGTAAAATAAATAGATACACAAAATTGATATTAACAAAAAAAATAACACCTCCAGGTTGATTTTAAAATTCTATTGTGCAGGCTAATTTAATGGGTATGTCTTTTTGCTCAAGCACAAGTGTACTTTGCAAAGCTTGCAGATCACATTAGTACGGATTATGTTCTCTTTGTGGCTACACTATTTGCATGTGGCTGACAGGTCCTCAAGGGATCATATATAGTCACTTGCTCCATAAAGGTTTAAAGCATGGGCAAAATTTGCTACGCTTTTGCTTTTAGGCTTTTTTTGTGTAAGTTAAGTTAAGCTTGAGAGAAATAAGCAAAAATTCTGGTTTATTCTGCTGTCATATTCTGGGCTTATACTTATGTGGAGAGAAGGTTTCATAGTAATTTGAAATCAGGTCCTTAGCAAACCCTAGAATCATAAAAATGTAACCTTTAATAATCTTGAGCTGTTTTAAAATATTTTTGTTACATTCTTTGGGATTAAACCATCTGGAGACCAACATAAATCAGAAAAATAATATTCAAGAAGGGAAACTGCAGAAAGAACCATATCCATATTTTATATTAGAATTTTTAAAAGATTTTTTGCAAGAAAAATATAAGATTATGAAAAAGTTAAGTGTCATTTAAATAAATACATTTTTTAAAGATTTTTCTTGTGAATGAAGACCCTTAAAAAAAATCACACAAACTTCTAAATACTCAGTATACAAAAAAACTATTACTATCAATGCTTAAACCATAAAAATCTTGGATTTAATAGGATATTATCTGCATTTTATTTTGAAGATTTTTTTCATTTTATTGAATTGTATTCTTTTGACAGTGGTCAGCATTGCAAAGGTCTCTGCCTCCTGAAATCAACTTGTTGACCTTTGAAGAATGGCAAGACGATACCTATTTGATCCGTCTTGAACACATCTATGAACGCAATGAAGTTAATCGTATAGTGAAAGTTGATCTGAAGGTAATGTAACCTTGAATCAGTTACATGTTTTATTGATCCTGCAATATCAATTGTTCTCTTGGATGTTTATTTTATATTTGTATATGATATTTGTCATTTTATGATGGTGAGTCAATCTGTTATTAGATTTAAAACAATTAAAATATGGACATGTATCATCTACCATGTAGCTTGATCCAACAGTAGTATCTCAATAAAACTATCAGATAACTTTTCTGCTAAATAAATATTATCTTATTTCTGATGATGAACATTTAATATGCATGGGAAGAGATTACAACCAATCATAAGAGACAAGACATAACAAGCATCAGACTCAAAAATTAACCAATCAATAGAATGCATGCATCTGTTTAAAACTCTCCCATTACCACCAACATGTTTCTATCTAGTCAGTAAACACCATGAGAAACTGATGACTAAACTCTCCTATTCTCACTTCAATCAGAAGTATATTGATACTTAGCAATCACTCTCAATTTTACCTTTCCTCAAAAAGAAATGAATACACATTTGCAACCACAAACATTTCTACAAACTCATTTCTTTAACATTCAAGTGTTTTCTACTCTTTGTCAACTTTCAACTCCTCTTAAATAAATGTTATTTGTTTTAAAACAAGTTCAAGTAATTCTGTTTCTTTAAAAAGTCGGTGACTACTCTGTGTAGAAAAAACCACTATTACGACTAGGTGACAGTTGAGCTAGTTTACCACACCTGTTAATTAATTATTTATGAAATCACATTGAGTAATAATGCATTACTAACCAGCATGTACTAGAGTAGATTTTGTTTTCTCACATTGTCAGCTCTTGGTAGGTCATAAAGAGCTTTGAGTTTTGGAATTTAATTCTTATAAAATATGAAATCAGCCTTACACTACCTCTAAAAGCCCTCTAAAATGTTGCTATGCAGTTGCATCTCTCTCACTTTTGTGTATTTGTGGCATTAAGGGTGGCAAAGGCTACAATCACAAGAGGTCATAAATAGGTTTACAACACAAAGGGAAACAACTGGACCTAGAATAACATGTAAGATTTGTTGTTGTTGTTACATATGAAATGTAGTTTTTTTAATAGTAAGACGAATGATGATATAAGCAACAAAAACGGTAAATATTTAATCAAAATATGATCCATTTGAAGCAATAATCTTTCTCCAATGATTATCTAATGATCATATGCCATCTCTAAAGAATGTCTTTACATTTAGTGGTAAGAAATTCAGTATAAGCACAAATTGGCTTCCCTATTATTGAATTTTTATTACGGATATGAAGTTGAAAATGCTTGAAAAGATGCACAGGTATATATTGAAAAAATTGCTCAGATTATTTCAGGTGATTTTTATATATTTCTGCGCATTGAATTAAAAAAAGAAAACCATTTTCTTCATCATGTAACAATTTTTTAAAAAACACATTTCTTTAGTTTTCGATCATGTATAATTTCACTCTATGCATATGCATAGTTCATTTCACTTACAATATGTTTGAATTGATTACTTTCTAATATCAAAATCCATGTTTAAAACAACAGTTATTTTATTAATAAGCTAGAATAGAGATAGAACATAACAGATTTTGTTAAAAAAGCATACTGTGCCTACTTTGGAATAAAACTTGGATACTGGGACAAGAAGTGGGCCCCTAACAGTGTCTGCTCTGTTTTGTTAAGGAACTAAGACAATGGACACAAGTCAAAAAGGAAACTCCTGCGTTTGGTATTCCAATGATATGGAAGGAACTCAAAAATCATGATAACTATTGCTATTTTTGTTCCAGTGAAATTCAAGTATATAACAAAATGGATCAGAACAAAATTGTTTATCCTAATGTTCCAACAGCAATAAGACCTGTACCACATGGATCTGATCAGTTCATACATACTCCACCTGTTACTCTTAAGTATGTAGAAACTCACTGCGAGGAAGAAAATGCTGCAGATGATGATGAAGAATTTGTCTCAACATTTTCAAGCAATGAGCCACAGCCATTCTCTCTGGATGAACTTGATAATTTAGTAAGAGACCTTCGTCTCCCCAAAGATGCTGCAGAGCTCTTGAGGTCCCGATTAAAAGATAAAAACTTAGTACATCCAGACACAACTTTCTCTTGGTACTGAAATAGAGAAAAAGAGTTTGCACCATATTTCAAGAAAGATGGTGTGATAACTTGAACTTCAAGGAAGTCAAGAAGTCAAGTCGAGAAAAATATAAGCAAGACAAACCTACCTGTTTTTCTTATGTGGAAATACTTACAGATTTGTTCATTCGTTTCAGTCATCTGTTTCTTCTTATGATTAGTGTTTGTTAGTCAATGAGAAAACAGGAGGGAAATCGGATGGGAGTGTAGTTAATTTTTTTAGAAGAAATAGGCTCATCTTTCAGACATGGCAATAATGTAGGAGATGATATAGACACGACCAGTCTTAACCGTGGAGTTACTCAAACTGACTGGATTCATTGAAAAGCACGGCAAATCACAGACATTGACTTTGGCGCAAACCTCTGGACACTGCTGTCTGGAGGTCAACTGTCTAGACAAGCAAGGGGAGTAGATCTAAAAATAGCGGGTTATAACAGATGGATCCTAGTGAAGAAACTTGGCATAGATTATAATACAGAAGAATGGAGACTATTAATACTACTCCTTTATAATGGTAATAATATGTATGAATACTAGTTGCACATTCTGTGGATTTAGAAGAAACATACCAGGATTTGGCAAATTTTCTTGAGAAAATCAACTACAATGAACACTATTGGTTCATATGTGAATAACTGGACGTTCTGTGTATCTTACTGAGTCAGTAGTCAGAATATATATGTTTTCTCTGTGAGTTGGACAGCAGAGCCAAAGATTTACATTGGGTTCAGAAGGCATGGCCAAATAGTCTCCAGAAAGTGGGTTGTTGGCCTCTGCTGTCAATAATTCTTCATCATTAAGAACGGGTTTGTGCCTGCCTCTAGGTTTATTAATGGTATTCATATTTCCAGACCTACACCTATTAAAACAATGTTGAAGAGTTTGGACTGTGATGACTGGGGCTTCAAAGGAAG
>VCCN01000158.1:6114384-6124435 GCA_006491835.1 Architeuthis dux | reverse complement strand
TCATGGAAATAAATATTAAGCTCACAGAATTAAAGAATAAGCTCATGTAAATATAGAATAAGCTCACAGAAATAAAGAATAAGCTCTTGGAAAATAAGAATACTCGCTCAGAAATAAACATAAGCTCACTGAAATAAAGTATAAACTCTCAGAAAAAACAAATAACCCCTCAATCTCCGCTCTTTACCATAGAATGATGGTCTGAGAAATTGCAATATAAAGCAACTGAAATTAAGATAAAAGAAATACTAGTCAGAAATTATTTGTAACCTTAACTTAAGTTTTCTTCTGCATGCTGATCAACTAATTCAAAACTTTTTTTTTTTAATTTCAGATGAATACGCAGACAGAATTGCACCAAATGGGCTAGAAATAACTTTGAAACCAATGGAGATAAGAACATTTAAGGTTCTGGTGCAATGAGGTGCAAAATGATATTATATGGTTGATTTGATATCCAATGATATCTTATGGCCTTTCATTGTGGAAGAACATTATTTTGCACAATGTGTGAACATACACAATCAAAACACACACAAAAACAAAAATTATTAAAGCATGCTGGATGATAGTGACATATTTTCTTGATACATCTACATTCGGTCAATATTCCTATTATTAATATATATGCATACATATAATAACTGTATACTATGTATCCTTATATATATATATATATCATAAATATACAAAACACATGCATACATTATGTTATATTGATTGGAATCCAGTTGCCAAAATTAGTTAATTTAAATGAAATACACACATTGGCATATGCAAAGGCATACAAAGTTATATTATTTAGTGGAGTTGAATTGAGATAAGAATAAATAAAAATGGATTTTACTGACAAATCTTTTGGTTTTAATTTTTGTAGCTACTCTTCTGCATGTTTATTTTGTGAAATGAGTTATCTCCCTTAACCCCTTACCAGCTCAATTTTATCCATGCAACATTTCATTTTGGAGCATTTTTTGTTTTGTCTTGCAAACTAAGAGTATGAATATAGGAATCATAAAAATATGTTTTTTCTTCAAATGGTTCTTCAGACAATTGAACTCTTTCTTGTTGTTTGTGTTATAAACTCAACGTTTTGGCCGATCCATTCTTCGACCTCCTTCAGATGTAAAATCCGAGTGTGATGGGGTAAACAGAAGTTTTGTTTTTAAAACCTTATAACACAGGGACCAGGTATTTCTGTGTCTTTGTCTTGTCAGGTTTAGGTCTGTTGTGAAATGGAAGCCACTTTGAAGTGTGGAATTCAACTCAATGTTGCTTCTACTTCTCAACAGACCTAAACCCGACAAGACAAAGACACAGAAACACCCAGGCCCTGCATTATAAGAGTTAGCCCCTTTAAAACAAAACTTCTGTTTAACCCATCACACTCGGATTTTACACCTGAAGAAGACCAAAGAATGGATCAGTCAAAACGTGTTTATAACACAAACAACAAGAAGGAGTTAAATCATCCAAAGAACCATTTGAATATTAATCACCATTTTCAAAACTATAGAAAACATGTTTTATTCTTTTACCCTTTTTTTGGCTTAAAAAACATACCCACCCCCTGGATTAAAACAAGATAATTTGTGCACCAAGTGTATATACTATATACAGCCCATGAAATCTCTAAATGCACAGGGCAAGTATCCTTAATTTGCCAGATTTCATCCCTAAAGCTAGAATGCTGCTGTATAAGAACATGTAGGGGAATCTGTGGCACAGTGGATCAGAAATAATTATACGAACAAACACCTACCAGCTACTAACTTAGAGATATACTATTTTCTTATTATCATATAAACTATTTCAAAGCCAACAGAGTCGATCTTCCTTTTTTCCCCCAAATATATTAATAAAATTAGCTTCTACCTACTTTTAATTTTTCTGATCCACTGTGCCCCAATTTCCCCTATAAATACAATATATATTTATTTATTTAGCTAAAATCCTTGCTAGCAAGAGAAGGAGATTTTTCCCACTTTATAACTGACATAAAAACTCCACATTTAGCTCAGAAATTGCTAAAATTGTAACCCTGGTTGGTTATTGCCACTGTTCTTATTAAATTGTGGCCACCAGGCATAAGAAATTCAAGATATACTTGTTCTTGCTCTATAAAGTAACAGGATGCCCAAATATTTTTGGTTCAATCCAAAATCAAAAGTCATTTTATAAATGAGTTAACTCATGATTTTCTGAAAAGAATAAAATATTTAAAAAAACGCCTATACTCAGGATAATCCATTAAAGGGTTATGCACCTTGGAAGCCACTTGTTGAAATACCACTCCAGAAAGTCTCACAAAACTTGAAAACATGTATGCCTTTTAAATGTTTTGAGACCCCCGTGTATTGTGAGGCCCTAAGATGTAACTAATTTAGCTTATACCTAAATCTGGCACTGAATGCACTAGTGCTTAGTGTAATGACTTGGGCTTTGAAGGAAGTCACCAAGTCAAACAATATATATAAAAGACAACCTACCTTTTTTTCTATGTAGAAACACAAGGTGATCAGTCAAGTTCTTCACTTTGTCTGTTTCTTCTTAAGTATTAGCTTTAGTTAGTGGTTTTAGTACTGGTTAGTAGTTGAGACAATAGGGAGGAAAAATAGAATAGAGTGTGGTTAGCATTTAGAAGATTTAGCTGATCTTTAGATATGCTTGATTTAGGAGATGCTAAATAGTTGCGGCTGGTGCCTTTAAAGCATTGCAAATTCAGGACGCTGAGGTTGACCCCCAAGGTCAACTGTCTTAACAAGCAGGAAGTGCTTCTAAAAATAGCACAAGCCAACTCCTGTTGTCCAGAGGTCATGACACTTAGAATAATCAACTGTTATGAGAGAGCACTAGGTATTGAAATAACGTCTGACTTAGTAAACTATAATGTGTTACTTAAATTATATTACATTATCAATTTGTTTGTTTTTTGTTGCTTTTTTAATAGTTAAAATATTATTTTGTTTTTTCATTCTTTTCAATAATTTTGTTGTAAGGCCTTGCCAACCCAAGGGCTGACCCTTGCCACAATTATTTCCTCAATAGTGGAGAGAGTGATGCAAACACCCCGTCAAATATATGCTGTGGCTCATTAAAAAAGAAAAAGAAGCAAAATGGATGACCTACTTTTTTTAAAAACCAGGAGCAGCTCTTCATGGAACTTCTACCACCTGTTTCATCTTATTTAACTCACAATCCAGCTGTCAGCTGAACTGTGATTGAAAGGTGATTAATTAGCCACTTTGTCTCAACAATGACCATATTCAGTTGCAAAAGTAATAAAAATCTATAAAAGAAAAAACATTAAGATCTTTTGGAGATAGTTTTTGGACAAGACACAGTGAATACATATATGTACCTCTTCTAAAATCTTTATCCGTTCTCGAGATATTCTAAAAATGAAGTAATCCTTGCTCATACAAATGTAAAATAACATTGTTTGTATGCTGTGTTGTGCTACCGTATTTTATATCTATATAAGCAAGATTACCAAAAATGATTTACTTCAGAAAATCCACCATAATTCCACAACTACTAAGAACCATCACACTTGCATATGTCATAAATCCCCAAATAATGGGCTATCGATTGGTGAAAAGCCCATATTTCTATTTTCATTAGTTTCTGAGATATTAAGCTTCAAAACGGGTGACGCATGTTATTGAATGGTCAAAACCACAGCTTCTATCTTTAATAGTTTCTGAGATATTAAGCTTTAAAACGGGTGACGCATGTTATTGAATGGTCAAAACCACAGCTTCTATCTTTAATAGTTTGTTTGATCGCAATAACAGGTGTTGGACACTTTATTAATGAATTTGCTAAATGTCTGTGTGCATACATCTAATTATATACTTATACTGTATCTGACTAATATAAAATAATTTATATAAGGATTATTGTCATTTCTAGTTATGCTTCCTCCTTTTTTAAGAATTGAATAAACCAACTTCATGCCACTTTCAATGTAGATATTCATATAAGTTTATGATATTTACTAAACCAAATGGGAGGGAAAATAAGGTTAGGTTAATTGTGTTGCAGCAATCTTCCAAATGGGGAGGGCCTGCCTCTCTTGAATATCAGCATTCATAATCTTGGCTTCTGTCTGGGCTTAAACACCAACCACTGGCACCAGTGGGAAATACACAACTATCTCACCTATCAAGCTGGTCATATTCAGAAAAGTTCATGAACAATATTTTACCAACAGCTTAATCCCAGCCTTTTTCAGTGCCCGTATATTTGTATAACTGTGTAAACCTTTTTTTTATAGCAATCATAAAAGCCTGTGTCTGTGCTATGTTAGAAACCGTCAACCGAAACTGTCACCAAAAACTGTCAATATAGGTTTCTTCAGTTGGTCTGGTTGGCTATGTATGTATGTATCACGCATACAGGCCGCACCAATGGAGATAGAGGGATGAACATTTAAACATTTACTCCTTATTATTTGTAGCAAAAACAGTATTTTTGTTTTTTTTAAATTCCCCCAAAATAGGTTTTAGTGGGGGTTCAATTTACAAATGAGTTTATGCTAAATTGGTCCCTTAGTTTGTGTCCTGCAGCATTCACACTTGTTTTTTGAAAATTCAGACTTTTTTAGTGATCAGCACCCAACAAAAGGTGAGAGAAGTAATTTATTTATTGATCACCCTTTTTTCAATTTTCTTAATTGATCACCCCTAATACAGCATGCTGCCCAAATACATTGGTGCCGGTTTGTATTGAGTGATTAACCAAACCAGTTTTTTTAGTTTTTTTATTTGTGTGCAGGCATAAGTTTCTTATGACATCTTGATGTATACTCAAACCATATAATCTTGGATTAATGTCTGTGTCTCAATATGCAACTACAGTTAAATTGATCAATCATAGCCAAGAAGCAATACACCCATAATCCTCTTGTAAATAACTCATTAATTTTTAGAAAATTTACAAAGTGGTTTGAGCTTGTCTATTATTTTCATGTCTGGCAATGCATAGCCTTTGCTTTTAATGAAACAACCAAAAACTCTTTGTCACATGCATAACTACAATATAATCAGTAGAACCATGATTGTGTGCACTCATCAATAGCAAGCTTAGTTCTGGTTTAAGAAGTCAACAGTCTTCAATTCCACATTAAGGCTTGTTTTCATATACCAACTTTCAGAGTAGGCCTATTATCTGCTTTGGAATATGAACGTAGTTTGACTTGAGAAGAAATCTTTGTACCAGACATGGCTGAGCTAAATAAATACCTCTAATCAAGCCTGTGATTTTGTTTTTTAACAAAGGAAGCTAAGGAGAATGACTCTGTCAATGAATCTAATAGGAAGTGCTCATGCGACAAAGCGTTCAATATTACATTATAGACAGAGTAATTTCAGCCGGGGACCTTTATAATCAATTGATTATGTGTGGGAAACATACAGAAAAAAATCTTAAAAGTATAAAGGTCCCTGGCAGAAAATGGTTGAAATAGAGAGAGAGAGAGAGAGAGAGAGAGAGAGAGACAATTTGTTTTTTCTTTTTTTGAACTGTTAATTCCAAGATACCCGATTATTTTTTTTATTAAAACCATAAAATTCTTAAAAACATTATATATTTCCAGTAATTAGGTGCCCAAGAACCTGTATAACAATTTTCCTTCTAATCGGTTCTGCAGTTCCAAAGTTCAATAATTTTTGCATGGTTATTTACATATAAAATGTAAACAAACAATCGGATCGACTATAGCTCACCATGTTTCAATTCCTGAGGTTTTGTCAACATTATAGCCAAATTTCGGAGAAGATTTGAGAAATTTTCCCAATTGTAAACAAAAACGTTTTTGCTGATAAAATGTAAACAAACGATCGGATTGGGCATAAATCACCATCCCCCAGGTAGAATCTCTCCACAAGCCTATATACAAGCCTGTGCCTTAATCCAGCACAGGTCAGATATAATTTTCTTTCAAGTATCACAGGTTTAGTATTTTAGCTGTTTAGTTCACATTTCACAAAGCATTGAAAATCTTCATGTTTGCCACATATGTAACATAGTATAACATACCATAGTATAACACAATAAGTGATGGAACCAATCTGAAAACTTTGCTGGGTGTGTGCAGGTTTCCATCACTCATGTTTGAACAAATGGACAATAACAGAAGCAGAACTACCAATATAAGCAATAAAGTGTTGAGAGCTGGGTCCATGTAGATCCATCTGTAATAACAACAGTAGTAAAACTTTGTTTACAGGAATGAACAATAGCAATGAGATGATGAATTATCAACAGTAAGCAATCACTACATTAACAGAATGGACAGAAAGAAATGGAGAAATGATAACTAACAATGCTTCCAGAAATATGAACACTCAGTATAACATTAAAACAAGAAATATTTCTCCCACACATTCTCAACTACTATAAATCATAACATAACATTCCCGTCATGGATATTATATTTCAATGCACCACTATCATACTGTTTTATACGTTTTTAACAATATTATTTTCTTTATATCTGAGCAAATTAAGAGCCTGCACATTCTGTTTTCACTAAAATAAACAGTATTTTCTTACTACACATTGTATTTGTCTCCTTTATCTGAGATGAACAAGAAAATCCATGGCACACAACAAGACATATGTACACATCTTAAAGAGAGTGACTGTGAAGCCTCAGCAGCAAGATAGCATCACTACTTCTATAGCACTCACCATCATCAGATCACTAGTCAATAACATGTGCATCTATCTCTTAGGGCATGTCTGCACGATCATCCGTTCCAAGATCTAATGTGAGCAATCATCACAGTAATATTATATGACAACAATGTGACAACATTTTGAAGATGTGGAAATGACATACATCAGTGTTCTTGCCAGAACATTACAAATGTAAAAAAAGGTAAAGTGTCCCGTCTCTTAAGAGACAACTCCCAATGGAGTATGGAAGCCGGTGACGAAGTCCCGGTTTCTGTTGTATGCATCAGCTTAGTGATCCTTGCAAGTCTTGAGTCTGGTCAAGACCAGACTTTATTCTTACAACTTTTTATGACCACTCCCTTGGCAGGATGTAAGTTCACGGAAGAGATACCTCCACCCTAATCATACAGCTTAGAGTGTACTCAATTAGCTGCTGAGTGCAGAGGGAAATTTGTCCTAATGAAGAGTTTTCCACACTCTTCACTCATGCCGGGAATCTAACCCAGGAACTTGCGGCAGACGTTCTAACCATTACCACTATCTGAGTGGACTTACAAATGTAGCATTACACACATTTTGCTGAAAGGAAGACAAGTTTGGAGCATAGTCACAATAAAGATAAAAAGTTGCAAGACAGGTGTGCTGGATTAATTAAAGAAAGGTATATAGAACGGAGGCCACCATGGAAGTCAAGTTATAGTTATGTAATAATTAAAGATTACAGCAGGGAAGAAACTAATTTTATTTTTTCATCTCTTCATCTCTTTCATGCATCTCTCCTGCTGAATTTAGTCAAGTGGCTTAATACAAGATAAGTAATTCAAGATAAGTAATTCAAGATGAGTAATACAAGATAAGTAACTCAAGATGAGTAAAAGCAAAGAAAACGGTGATAGGTAGTCATTATTCCTTGATTATCAAAAGATCAGATAATAATGGATAAAACCATAATCACCATCATAAAAGTCAAGAGCCGAAGCAGAACATGCGATAAAATGTGAGAGATATCTGAATCTAATGTTAGATCAGAGTATATCTGATCAGGTCCCTTGACTTCAGGATTGCTTACAGTGACTTGCCAAAAGAGTTGGCTGCTATCTCTGCCAACAAAGTTGGAAAGAGCTTAGGTATTCACCCATTTTTATCTGTCTGTCTGTTTGTTTGTTTGTTCATCCAAACAATTTCTCCAAAAGTTCTCAATGAATTGTAATGACATTTTCTGGAAAGGTGGCTATGGTCCAAGGTATAATTGCTGAAATTTTGGGGCAGATCCAGGTACATTTTTGCGATTTTGTTAACATTGCGACATAGGACAAATCTTCAGCTTTTCGGGGTGTCATAACACAGTAAGTTACTCAGTCTAAGGGAAATAATGATGTTTAAATGAATTAATGCTCAAAGGAATGTCTCTGATAAATAATTATCACAAGCTTTTGTCACCGATCGCATAGTCCGGGATCTGTAATCTGATTGTTCAGTTTTTAGTGACAGTAGCATTGGCGAAGGTATGGGCTTTCCGAGTGTTTTCTAGTCCTTTAGAAGAAATGTCTTGAGCTTTTTCTCAAGTTAGACCTATCTCTTCTCAAGATGTTTAGTTATTATATCAAATGATCAATGTTTCTTAACTCAGTGGACACCCAAAATGACTTAGCATTGTACAAAAATGTTTTTAGATCTCGTGACTTCAGAAGTAAGAAAGTTATTGTGAAAAAGGGCAGGCATATTCCTAAATTTAACATTAGCTTAAAAGTGAACAAACTGTGTTCGGAAATCTAACAATCAAATGTACACTGACAATGAATGGCTTGCTGGATGTGTGCAAAGAGTTTAATGTTGGACATGTCTTTTGTTTTCAAATGATAAAAATGTATGGAATATTTATGGATATAATAATTTGTCAAATATACATAAAGCAGTAAAAAGTCATTTGCATGCTGCAATATCTGAAAGAAACTTTTGGTAAAGCAAAGATTTGAGTAAACACAAGTGATCAAAAGAGAGTTAGTGACAATCAACATAATAATTTTGTTAAAAGGAACAGAGAAATCATGAAACATTATATTGATACAGTATGTTACTTAGCAAAACAGAACAAGCATTAAAAGGTCATAATGAAGCCACAAATTCAATAAACAGAGGTATCTATGTCAGATTTATTGACGTGCTAAGCAAATACGATAGATAGTTAAGACGTTTCCTTGACAATGCTACAATGTTCACTGGACTGTCCAATTCAATACAAAACTATCTCATAGAATCTGTGTCATATGTTATACTTGATGAAATTAAAAAAGAGATCCAACATACAAAATTCATTTCAGTAATGTTTGATGATGCCACTGACATTACCATTTTATGTCAGTTGTCATATGTGTCTGAATGTATTTGAATGGTTCTTAGGGTTTGAAAACGTCTCTCAAGAACATTTTACACATTTGTTACAAATCTTGTGCAAAAATATGAATGTTGTAAAAGAGAAAATTTGTAACATTTGCACAAGTGTAATGTAATGTGATGTAAAGATTTACATCCGGGTGTGTGATACTCGTCTCTGTTATGATCAGCTGGCGTAACATCCGGGTACATGACTGATTCTCGTTTTGATAAAAAGGCTGTTGGGGGAGAAAGAAATCAGAAGACTTCTCTGCTGGCTACAGTTTGCGATAATTGCGGTGTTGTTGTTACACTTGTTTCATGCGGATTGTGTTCCGGTGTTGTTGGGAACATGTTGGAATCTTGTGACGAACGAGATAACTTGATTTTTGGTGGCTTGGCCAACTTGAGTTGTACCGCCAGGCATCTTCTGAGTTGTCCCATTTTGAACAGCGACATTAGTCTACAAGCTATTTTGGCTACTATAAGTTTTAACACAAAATGGAGGGGAAATTGCGATTGAATAGCAACATGGTAAAGCCATTCAGTGGAGAAGGAGGAATGGTTGGCAGGGGTAAAACTGGTTGGGAAGCAGCAGAAAATTCCTGATTTTGCGGGTTTTATACCCCTATTCCTGGAGGAAGTGCTTTAGCACTTGAATTTAGTGACGAGGATCATCTGGACACAGACAGGATAGAGAACAAAGCAAGATAGTTGCTCAGACCTATGATGGTGCTGCTGTCATGGCTGGGGAGTTGAATGGCCTGCAATCGAGAGTTACGGAAAAATTGCCCACAGACTAAATTTAGTTTCATCACAAGCATTGGCAAAAATAAGTCAATGCAAATTATTTGTCATGACCTTTAATGGATTGTCAACCTTTTTCAGTAAATCTATAAAAAGAACACAAAAAGTGTCAGCCTTGATGTAACTTGGCAACTAATCAGAGGAGACCTTACGGCATATGCATAAACAGAAACTGGCCATCCTTTGA
>VCCN01000158.1:5890577-5905650 GCA_006491835.1 Architeuthis dux | reverse complement strand
GGCACCAAGCCTTTTGCTCCATCTGTTGTCCCTTCTTCTTGCTATGCGCCCTGAGACATATATAGAAATTGTAATTGTGATCCTGGTTACATGGGATGCATTTCAGTTGCTGTTAACGAGAAATTGTGCAATCTAAGAATGATGCACAAGACAATAAATATTCCCACGTAGCACGTATTACTTGACATTTTGGCAATTTGATATTTGCGTCTCCTTGACAAACTCTACAGATTGGATAGATAGAATGTGCTAAACTGCAGTAATTCTATCATCCATCAAATCTTTTTTGACATTACTCACTTACAAGCCGCCCTTAGCAGCCTTTAATCTTGATGTCAAGTCACTCCCTATTTATAGAATTTATATTATAATTATTTGCTTATTCTTCTTATTTTCTTATAAAGAACTATAATTAGCAGTTAATAGACCTGGAGTTATCTCCCCTGTAAGGATTTTTTTTTTTGCAAATTTATACTGGAAATTCCTTTATTCTTCAAACTCTGTAAGTACATGTTTAAATCTTCAGCCTCCTAGCTCCATTGGTGTGGCCTGTACATGTGATGCATACAAGGTGCTACCCAAAGTTCCAGGAATTTGACTATTGCAGGGAAATAACTTACCTTAGCTCCTAGTTCCCACTGTTCCCTTTGAAGTAGTCCCCTTGTGCATGTATACAGTGGTCCCAGCATTTTTTCCACGATTTCATGCAATCCTGGGTGGCTTCAAGCATGATTGTCTTGAGCAACTCTTGTGATTCTTTCTGGATTTCCTCAATCGATTCAAAACAACACCCTTTAAGTCAGAATTTCAGTTTGGGAAAAAGGAAAAAGTCGCAAAGGGCAAGGTCAGGTGAATAGGGTGGATTAGGAATGACTACCGTGTTAGTGGAAGCCAGGAACTTCTGGACAACAAAGTAGTCCCAGTACAAATTTTGCAGCAACACATCGAACACGTCCAACAAAATGTGTTGAACGCTCCCGTACGACAGTCCTACAATATCATAAGCATCATGGATGATTTGTCTATGATCTGCAAGGATAGCCAAGTGCACTGTTTCAACGTTTTCTGGTGTTGTGCTCGTCGACGGTTGTCCAGAACAGTCATTGTCTGTGGTGGACATTTGTCCTACCTTGAAATGCTTGTACCAGAAAAACATTGAGACATAGCATTGTCACCAAAGGCTTCCTGGTGAGTTCTGCAGCCGTTTTGTTGATCTTGAAGCTGAACTTGATGCAGGTTCTTTGCTCCGTGAAATTCGCCATTGCAAAATCGCCAAACCACCTTAACAAGACGTTAAAAAGAAGCGTAACTCAGCAACACATCCACTCATGGATATTGCCATTGGCACATCGATGTACAAAGGGTGCTGCTGGCTCCACCTAGCAGCAGAAGGCTGAACTGCATATGGTACACTGTTAAAATTACTGGAACTTTTGGATAGCACCTCATACATAGCAAGCCAGTCATCCAGTCAGATCCACTTGAAAACTGAAGAAAACTATATTGAGTATGTTGATGTTCATAGTCTTGGTTGACAGTTTCTAATAATCTCCTATCAGAAATGACCAGCACTACTTGTTTTATAAAACACAATAAAGAAGTAAATTGAAAACCTATTCCCACCACACTGCCCGAGCAACTAAAATAGAAGGCTATGACAGAAAATATTCAAAAGTGAAATACTTGGACACATGTGCATATGCATGTGCATCTGTATAACGCACATGTGTGTGTTCACACATGCATGTCTGTATATGTGCATGTATGCATGCACATGTGTGTGCACATGTGTGTGTGTATGTATGTGCATAAACAGGGAAAATCACCTCTGAATGAAATGTCCTGAATCACACCACTCTCATTATACAACTTTTTAGCTGTTCCGAGTGAATCATGACAAATATATATGGTTTTATGACACATCAATTCCTATATAGTGGTCAAGTATAGCTAGAAAGATTAACATGTAAAACCTCATAATATCTAATCTCATATTTGGCAAAACAGTGTAAAATTTTGGGAATATCAATGTAATTCGGGCAAAACTGTGTAAAATTTAAGTATAATGTACTTTGATATAAATAACAATCACTTTTCATCATTTGCATCTCTATTATCAGCTCAGAGCATAAGCATATGGGAACCCCTTTGTTAAGGGGGCAAAGGGCTCAAATTGCCCCAGATTTTACACAGTTTTGCCCAAATTTACCCACCCTGCCCCCTTGGCTCATATGTCTATGGCTCAAAGTCAAACGCAAAACACAGGGTTGGTTGTGTGGGTGGATGTGAAAGAATATCTCCCCATTGACTGATCAACAATATTTCAAGAACATGTTTTGAGGCCCACAAGAATGTACACCCAAAAACTCACACACACACACACACACACACACACACACACACACACACACACACACAAAAGAATAATTTTCAGAATGCGATATCATCCAGTTACTTACCTGACAGTCTACAAATGATAGCAGAACCATCTTAGATATCTTTTTATAACAAGACATCAAAATGTGTATCCCTTCCCTATACTTCTTGAAATAAGTGGTACTGCAAACAGAAGGCAACCATTATTAAGTGAGAAGTTATCACAAACGATTCTATAGTTATTTTATTGTCAGTTTGTCCTGACATCTTTGAAGAAGATTCTTTGCTTCAGAGCCACAACTGAACTGAACTTTGCAAGTTTTCTTGCAAGGAGACAGGCACTTACAGAACAACTGATGATGCAATAGATGAACCACATTTGTTACTGGCAACACAAACAAACAAGATACCAAAAATAATGTTGTAAGAAAGCAGCCTATAGCCAACAAATTCCATTAAGAGCTGTGGGTCATAATTGTTATTTGAAGAGAACTGCTTCATAATTATTATTTTTTTACTTTTAAAAGTTTCTAGAATTGACATAATCAAACTGTTAAAAGTGTCATCTGATCATATCAGGGCTGTCGGAACCAGGGGGTGGTGGGCTTCAGCCCCTCCAATAATTTGCTAATATGTGTTCCTTATTTTTTCGAAAAATGCTACAAAATGCTAGCTTTAAGATTACAGAAATAGTAAATAAACCAATTAACCCCTTCAATTATTTTTTTGCTAGTTCATAGGTGTATAATACACCTATCCCGAGTCTGTGGATGACTTGAAAAATACATTGATTTCTGACGGATTTTGAAGCTTTATTTTCAAAAATTCCCTAAGCAGCCTTTTTGTCCATAATTATCTTCATCAATTAGATATCTAAATATCATCATATATCCATCAATTAAATAGTGCACTTTTTACAATAGGGGTGTTTTCCAGCGATCTAAAGGGTGTGGTCTAAAAAAAGCTTGCAGCACGCCCAATATGAATTTTGTTCCGACAGTCCTGCTCATTCATTGATAAGAGATTTTACTTGAACTCAAATATGTGAGCTTGTTTAATTTACTTTAAAAAGTTTATTGTCAATTGTGAATATTTTCTTGATGGTAATGTACCAACTCTCACACATCAAAACCAAGCAAATTCAATTGCTCCCTCTGTATGTATTGATATACAAGCTGTTACAAAATAATCATATTCACAGTGCCAGATTTAAACATGAGCTAAATGAGCTACAGCTTAGGACCTCACAATCTGAAGGGGCTGTAATGTTTATGTATGTATTAATGTTTACGCTTAATAATAAATAAACAAGCCGAAGCAAGATCCCAGCAGCCCCCATTCTGTTTCCGGTCCCAAAAATGCAGGCTGGAAGTGACAACGGGAAGGGTCTTCTTCAGAAGCAATCACCCCATTCCATCTCACCATTTCTTTTCTAAGCACTGCTAAATACAGTTATGAACCAAACGCGTTCAAGCTAAACACAGCTAAAATAGAAAGGAACAAACGAACAAGCAACAAAGGCACTAATATCAGACAACATTATGGGGCCTCAAAACATTTTAAAGGCATATATGTTTTCAAGTTTTGTGCAACCCTTTGGCATAAATTTTTAACTAGTGGCCTCTAAGCTGTATATAGCTTACAGCCTCACCAAGTCTAAATCTGGCACTGTATATTTCCATTAGGAAGAGATGTCAGACTAAACTCTTTTGAGTAGTTGTAAACATATCTATTCATGCAGTAATAATTAACTTGTACCCACAAAGATTAGTCTCTGCATGGTTGAATACAGAATACAAGTACAATGAGGTACATGGCATCCTATATACAGTTGCTGATCTATTTTGACAAGTACCCATTGCTTGTTTACTCAGCAAACTAGCATAGTACCTGTCAAAAATGATGAGATTATTTACGTATGGATTGGCACTTCTTCTTAGGATCAGAGTATTTGTGCGCTCTGCCTAGGATCAAAGTGTTATGCCCCAACCCTTTGCTTAGGATCAGAGTGTAGTATCTGTATACTCATTGAAAAGTGCTACACACAAAAAATATATATATATTTATGGGTTCAAAAGTGATGGGAATATTTTCCCTCCTTTAAAGTGTCAAAAGTGAAGGTGAACTTTTTTTTCACCTTTGAGGTGTCAAAAGATTTCATGATGCGTGAGCCAAAAAATATAAGATTGATATATATATGTTTTTATCAGTGTTCACTGCTTGAATAAAGATACATACTTTTTAAAAATTGTTAAGTTACTTTGTTATATTAAATTCTAGAAATTCTTCTGTATTTTCTATTTTTATGAACTTCTGATATTTGCTGTCTCAAGCAAAAGGACTTTTAAACTGACAAATGCCTTACAAAAGGCACAATAACAGCTCCTTTTAATTTTCATGTACTCTGTACAGTTAAAGTAAATATCCTATATGTGCTTCCATAATGCAAACAACAGCGCAGGATAGCTAAATTTCCTTCTAGTTTATGCTTATGTTATCCTTGATAACCATTTCATATTGCCATAAATGCCTGTATACAACTGCATCTCATTTATCTCTCACATGCGTAAACAACATTGTTGTATTCTCCATTAACATGAAGGTGCGGATAGCATAGGGGTTACCAGCATGGAAAACGGAATCGGCGGGCTGAGGCTGTTTACGTTCAGTTCACACAAATGCTCTTGGTTAAGGCATGAATCCACTCTTCCCCAAAGCTATGGGTAAACAGCAGAGCAGTTGGAGCCCTCTAGCCCTGTAAGGCAGTCCATTTAAGAGAAGGTTACTCTGACAGAAAAAGCCTACAGCTTGGCAGTCGGTATCCAGCAAATTCCTAGCAGGTAAATTCATAGCAGGGGATTTCATAGCGGAATTCCTAGCCATGTCTATTTCCTAGCCACTTTTTATTGCCAAAACGAAACGAAACGATAAAACATCAGCTTCATCTCATGTCGCTAAACTATGAAACTTCAGACATTGCTTGTCATGTTATCAAAGCAAGCAGTTAATTTAGTGACATGAGATGAAGCTGATGTTTTATTGTTTCGTTTTGGCTATAAAAAGTGGCTATGAAATAGACATGGCTATGAATTTTGCTATGAAATCAACTGCTATGAATTTGCCTGCTATAAATGTTCTGTAACCCTTGGCAGTCATCATAGCTGGGCCCAAGCCCAAGTAAAGGAGAAGTTGGGAACTGGGCTAGCAACTCCACCATGTAAAATCCTACTTGCTACTGAAACCCCAGAAGAGTAGGTGCAGCCTTATGCTCCCCAAAGGAGTGTACAGGAATAAACAAAAACATTCTCCATTAACAGTTCCAGCAGATATATAAACATTTTCACCAGCTGTTATTGGGCTAGGCTGTTACCTCAGTGGTTTTCTTATCTCTTTTATTTTTAGTAATATAAATAACAAAAATTTGACATCTCCAAAAATGAGTTTTTTTTAGTTTACCATTATTGCATGTCATGCAACCAATCCATCTCTGCCATGAATTTGCTCATATCCAATATTTGGATAATGTAAGAACTATGGGCTCTTTGAAAAGTCTTGCCTCTGTAATACAGTATCACCCATAAATGAGTACACCCCTACCACTTTTTTATAGAAAATTAATTATCTTCTAAACCAAACATAGCAGGATTTTATTATTTCTAGTGGAACATTAGGCAATCAAACCGTTTTGATTGTGTAATATTCCACTAGAAATAATAAAATCCTGCTATGTTTGGTTTAGAAAACAATTAACTTTCTATAAAAAAAGTGGTAGGGGTGTACTTATTTGTAGGCGATACTGTATAGACTGAGATACAGCTAATCTATACAATCAATAATAAAATAATATTTTCTTAATTAAGTATTTGATGGCATAGAAGGCCTCCCTCCCCTCCCTATTTCAGCAGAGAATATTAAGATAAACATACATTTCCCTGAATTATTCACAGTTTTACCCAGATTTGTTAACTCTTCCTCCAATTCTGGCCAATGAGGGACTGGACAACGAAGGTCTTATTCCATCAAATACAGTATATGGCCATTGTCAGATTATGTATGACGAAAAATAAATATTTGTTTAAGATAAATACTTTTTTCATCATTCGGCTACAGACTTATTGATGCACCTGTGTACATGAGCCCAGGTAGTAAATGGTTTATATAAATATCAACAACTGTAGATGCAATATTAATCACCGCTACCCACAACACTGTTTTATTGTTGGGTTTATTAATCTCTGCTACCCACAACACTGGTTTATTGTTGGTTTTATTAATCTCTGCTACCCACAATATTGGTTTATTGTTGGGTTTATTAATCTCTGCTACCCACAACACTGGTTTATTGTTGGGTTTATTAATCATTGTTACCCACAACACTGGTTTATTGTTGGGTTTATTGATCACTGCTACACACAACACTGGTTTATTGTTGGGTTTATTAATCACTGCTACCCACAACACTGGTTTATTGTTGGGTTTATTAATCACTGTTACCCACAACACTGGTTTATTGCTGGGTTTAGGTTATTCAAGTGTTCTGACATCTATATGTATCTATGTATCCGGACTTAGTCCAGTCCTAAACGTTCATAGTAAAAACTTGAAATTTTGCACACACACTCCCCTCAATGAGTAGGGAAAATGATTTTTTTGTTTTTTGAAAATTTCCCCCTTACTAGGTTTTTAGAGGGGGTTCAATATGCAATGTAATTTAATGCTAAATTGGTTACTAGTTTGTGCCTGCTTTTTTAGTGATCACAGCATAACAAAAGGCGAGAGTAACTTATTCATTGATCACCCCTTTTTCCAACATTTTAATTGATCATCCCACAGCATATAGGGGTGGTGGTGATTCATAATTTCCCTTGGAATGCTAGTTTTATTTATTTTTTTATTTTTTGGAAAGAGAGAGAAATAACAGCTGTAATAAACAAGGTACTGCTACAACTATTTGGTGCGATAACCTTTTTGACACTTCACCATGGGTATTTGATGCAGGTGTTGGTTGTTTAACACTTTTAACAACAAATTTTTAAATAAATGATCATAATTCTTAAAAATTTCCTCATCGGGAATTAATATTCAATTAACCAATGTTAATCCCCAAAAAGTATTTTCAAAATAATCATGTAGGTAGAAATATTTGTTCCGATTGTTATAGATCCAGAATTCTGAAGATGGTTGGAGTATGTTCTAGAATATAAGCAAAGGAATATTGCCACGAGTTCTGCTGCTATTCTAGAAAATTTTGCAGTACCATTGTATATCTTTGGTTTGGCAACCTTGGTCCGTGGCCATTTCCAGACCATAGATAATACCAGACAACTGAAATTAGTTTTTCACACTATTATGCAATAAATCTTAGTAGTGTATCGATTTATAGCGATTTTTCTAATAGTGTGGAAAATAGAATGATATATTTTTAATATAATTTATATAATATAAAGTGATAATTATAAAGACATTTATTAGTTGAGAACCTATATTTGCCCGGCACCAGGGTGAACGAGTTCCGAGCAGGGATTGAACCCGTGTCCACCCTGGAAGCAACCTTATATGCAGGTCCTGCTCTACCAACTCAGCTGACAAAGTTCTCATGGTAGGCAGGATTCTTTTAATCCTACACTTTGCTGGCTTCTCTACTCTCACATTCGTATTTAGGCAAGAATATAATGTGGTTCTCTATGTCGACAGTATGAAATCAAATGATGGATACTTTTTATATCCATCAGAATATGATAATTATAAAGACATTTATTAGTTGATTCTCAACTGATAAAGTGATCACTTACAAAGTCTGAATTTAAAAAAAAAACAAGCATGAATGCTGCTTGACACAAACTAGTGATCAATTTAGCAAAAACTTACATTGCAAATTGCGGCCTGTATGTGTGATATATACATACATAGCCAGCCACCCAGCCAGACCAAGTTGAAACTGAAGAAACCTATGTTGACAGTTCTGGTTGATGGTTTCTAATAACCACTCAAAGTGGAAATATGAAACAAACTATGAGAGATACTACCTAAATCTTTATGTTAAGCTGGTAGATTAGACAATGTGGAAAAGAAAGATTGAGAAAAGCGTGTTACATCTCAAACATATTTATTATCATGAAGATAAACCTCTATGCATTTCGTCGCTGCAAGCAACTTCATCAGAAGAAATTTGAACACTGCAAAGAAGTGCGACTATCCATGCCGGGTAGTAGAAATGAAATGAAGTATGCTTAGGCACTTCTCTGCAGTGTTCAAATTTCTTCTGATGAAGTCAGTCGGAGCGACGAAATGCATAAAGGTTTATCTTCATGATAATAAATATGTTTGAGACGTAAAACGCTTTTCTCAATCTTTCTTTTCCATGTTGTCTAATCACATCTACCATTCTGTCAGATTCCTTACATCCACACAACAAACATGTGTTAAGCTATAACATTCACCAAAGATCAAAACTTGAATAAATATTCTGGTTACTCTGGACTTTACAAGAAAACAAATGAATTGACTGTACCTGTTATAAGCTCTATCTAAAGCCAAGATAAGTAACCATAGGTTTAAACAGTAGTGGATACAACATATCTCTCATCCAATAATCTGGTTTTAAAGCAAATTTTGTGCCACACGAAATACAAGTTGTGCTACATAAAATACAGGTTCTATCTCTCTAATTGGGAGCTCTGTTTTCCGGCAACTCCCATGATTCAGCACGTTTTGAATCTGCTACCATTACTTTGTGGATCTGCCACTAGTGTTCTTTGATTTGGATTCAAACCATGGTTTGAACTGTAATTTAGCAGTTTATAAACTGACCAAATGTGTAAAAAATTGAAGAACTCTAAATTTAACAACTTTTGATGCTTATTTTAACATAAAATAAGATATATATTTATTAAAACGGTTTACATTTAAACGAGAAGTAACTTATTCATTGATCACCGCTTTTTCCAATTTTGTAATTGATCACCCCAAAAACGGCATGCTGCCAAAAGACATCGGTCATGTGACGGTTTCTATTGAGTGACTAATTTTATATTTAATTTTAAAAAAGCTACATTGTTGAACTTATATTCCTGTTTCCTTTCTCAGTAGCCAGAAGTTGGCGCCAAAATTCACAACAACCTTTCTTACTTTTTTATCACCATCAGATAAAAATTGATAGGGTTCATGAGAAAAAGAATTTTCTCATATTGGATTTCTTCAAATCTATCTCCCAACTAACAAAAGATATAAAATAATACAAAAGGTCTTTTTTTTTTCAAGACAACAAAAAGCTTGTTCTTTGCAAATAAATGGTTCTTTCTTTCCTTTCTTATTTGTAAACCACTTTTCCTGAGAAAATGAATATCTTCTTTTAAAAGAAATATTCAATGTGTCTATATGTCCATAAATTACATTTGTGTTTTTAAGTGTAATTTTATGGAAATTGTGCAGATTTCTATCACAAATGTCTTTTTATTATGATAGATCCAAGTAAACAATAAATGGAGAGAAGCAGATATTTTCCTATTTCACTAGCTGGACCCATGGATATTCCATGGGTGTTGACAACTAAGATTATCTTCTCGTTCTCTTCCTTATCCCTTCCAATTTTTGTTGCCCCCCCCTCCCATGATTTTATCTAAATGTTATATAAACATGGATTAGTTTCATATGCAAAGATTTTCATACCCTCAGTAAACTACCTAACTTTCTTTTCTGCCCTCTCCCTTCCTACCCTCTTATTAAACAACCCAATTTTCTTTTCTGCCCCCCCCTTTCTACCCTCTTATTAAATTACCTTTCTTTCCTCCCTCTTATTGACTATCTCTCTTTTTCACCCTCTCTCTTCCCTCCCTCTTATTAAACTAACTTTCCCTTCCCCCCCCCTCTCTCTTTTTATACCCTCAGTAAACTATCTAACTTTCCATTTCCATGCATATTTTTTGGTTCGGAGAGGAACTATTTCAAAATCATGCATATATTAGGGGTCCTAATTCCAACTTCAAATACTAGACTAATCACTTAGAGTAATGTGTTTTGCACTGTTTAAAATCAGTTCTTTCCTTTGGCTAATTTGTTGTAATGAATATGATCAACCAGCCCCTCAAGATGAAATTGTGGTTCACTTTTGTACCATTTGAGCCAGACCTATGCATTGGACTGAAGAGCATGTGGTCTGAAAGTCAGATCTAAATGTTGGGTTAATGAGTCTCAGTAACAAAACTTGCCTAAGAGGAAGAAAAGTATTGCCAAATCAGTTCATGGGTATGGCTCAATACAATTTAACTGGAGGTTATTTGGGGTAAATGTTGCTCACTTCTATAACTTACCAAGGATAAAAGAAGCCAACTTCAAGTCACTAGAGCAGAGGTTGGCAACCTTTTTGCCTCTGATGGTCAGATTGTGTATTAATGGGTGTGCCATGGGCCAGATAAATGCCATAAAAAGCTTGGAATATGGGAATTAACCATTTAAATACATCTAGTTATATTTTGCCTTGCATGCTAGAAAATCAGTTGTGCTTAACCAAGAATGCCAATTAGTAATCAAAGAACTCAATTTGGTCACAATTTATTTCAATCAAGGCATCTTTTGAATATATTAAAAAGACATGAAGAATCTTTAAAACATAAAAAGTTGCGGGCCGATCAAAAGACATTTGAGGGCAGGATCTTGCCCACGGACAGTAGGTTGCCATACCTGCACTAAGTTAAATAACATTTCCTTTGCAAATCTTGCAAAATTAGTAATAATTAAGTGACATGCATTAAATATCCAACAGGAGATTTTCTAGAATTAAAAAAAAATATTTAAGAATTAATTCGATCACATCTCAAATTACTGTTGGTTTTTTTCTCTCACTTATTTTCATCTGGGCACTGTTACTGAAAAGAATCTGTTGATTGATTTATTAAAATAAAGAAATACATATGATTAGTAATCAATTTTAGCAATATTTGTATTATTAAGATTTTTTAGAAAAAAAACATCACAACATAAGGTTTCAATTTTCATAATAATTTTATAATAATTCTGTTATAATAAATAGTTTTCACTATATCTCACACTGAGAGAACTGAGTAACTAAACTGGTTTTATGAATTTTTTTCATTTTACAAGACAGGATTGTTTGTATATGCTTTTATTATTGTTAACTTAATTAATGTATTAGTTTTTTAATATTTTCTGGTGAAAAGTTAAGAAGCAAAATTTGAACATTCTAAGGCAAGTGGTTTAGCAAGTGATTGACTAGCAGTTATAGCTAATTTAATACAGAGGAAGCGTTTATTATAATCACGGATTATGATATCAAACGGTTATTGTTATCAAAATCAGTTGGTCCTAAACACTTTATTTAAAATGAATTAAAATTCATATAAATTTTTTATAATGTAAAGTTGTTTATCACAACAAATTTAATAACATTACAATGAATTTATAACAATGTAAATTTATAACAATGAATGTAAATTCTTCCAGTTTTTATATCCTTTGCTTAATGTTATTTGTGGGTTATTGTTATCTAAAAGACCCTGTCCCAAAGTGATCACAAATTTGTTCATCCTATTAATGAAAACTTAGAAACCAACAAAACAAAAATCTAAAAGTCATCATGATTTGTAACTTGTTTAAAAAATGTCGTTTGGTAAAGTAAATAGTGCCCTTACACTGGCTATGGATTCAGCCGTCCCTGCCCGGGTTCCACATATCATATTTCTCTGTTTTCTTTTGAAAACAAGTTACAAATCATTTACAATAACTTCTATTAAATACAAAACCAAATGAGCAGATTCAAGGGAGGCAACTAAAAAGCAATGCTACATTTATCTCCCCTTGGACTTCGAGTTTTTTTAAAAGAAGAATCCATTGGCACAAAAAAGACCACTTGATAATATTTTAGATCGTTTATCATGTGTACAATTTTTTTTTAAAATCTAGTAATGATAAAATTTAATATATATAGTAGATTTTTATCCCTCAAAATAGATTCATGAAGTTAACGAATTTTCAAATAAATTTGCAAAAAATAAAATGATCTAGCTGTGGATGGAAGCTATACAAAGAGATAAAGTTAAAAGATAAAGGTAATATCATCATATAAGCATATAAAAGGTTACATGTAAGAATTATTTATATTTTCCTTACATGTTTCCTTTTAATTAATTAATTTGTTTTATTTTATTTTAATTTTCATTTTTACATTTTCACAAGAAAAATATTTGATCAATACCGAACTCACTCGAATACAATCAATACAAATTAAGAGATAGCTGACTATCTTTTTTATTAATAAATATATTAAATGTAATATAACGAGTTTAAAGGGACTTTACTGCACATGGTTGAACAGACACTCTCTCATGGGGTTATTCAGTCGGCAATGAGATGCCATTAAGTAACCTTATATACTGTTCAACCGAGCAAGTCATTCTTAATGTTTTATGCAGGGTTTTTGGCAAAACATGGCATTACCCAGGTCTGTCAAACCCCCTAAAGTTCAGGTTAGCTCTCTGATTTCTGGCTTTTCCCAAGCAGATTTCAGACTGTGGACGAGATTGAGGAGAATGTGATGAGGTAGCTGATGGTGATCCCGAAAGATGACTTTGCTGACTGTTTTTAATAATGTAAGGGATGATGGGATAAGTGTGTGAGGTCACTAAGGGAGTACTTTGAAGGGTACTAAAGTGCCATTGCCCTAGGTAGGCTATTTGTTCATTAATATTAAATGCCTGGGTACTTTACAAACAGACATTGTATATTACATGAATTTATCAACAATATTTTCATAATAAATAGAATGAGTTAAGATTAGAAACATTGAATTATTTATTAGCTAGTTCACTATATCTATTAATCACTGCTGCCCACAACAGACCAGTTTAAACACTGTTGCTGGGTTTAGGTTATTCATGTGTTCTGACATTTGTATATATCTATGTATCCCAAACCGTTCATAGTAGAAACTTGAAATTTTGCACACACACTCCCCTCAATGAGTAGGAAAAACGTTTTGTTTTGTTTTTTAAATCCTCCCCCCCCTTAAATAGGTTTTTACTGGAGGGGGGGGTCCATTTCCAATGTAAATTTATCCTAAACTGATCCCTTAGTTTGTGTCCGACAGCATTCACGATTATTGTTTTTTTTAAAATTCAGACTATTTTAGTGATCACTGCACAACAAAATCTGAGAAAAACAAATTTTTTAAAAAAATCTTGACTTTTGATTCAAACCGTACTAGTAGCATTTTCATCAAGGTAACTTAATTTTACCACCACCACTGTCTAAAAAGAAGCATATATGTTCTGTCATTAAAAAAGTATTGGTTGGTATTAATTGATGAGTTATTGAATACACAATTCATTGCTAACCCAAATCCTCTTCTGTGATCTCACTGGCTATTAGTGAATTTTAATCAACAGTGGGTATTCTATAATTATGGCCTTGAGCCAACCATTATTCAACAAGTATTACAAGGTCAAGGTCATCTTTCCACCAAAGTGAAAAATAAGTTTTTTTTCTCAATTCAGTCAATAAATAAACCACTTTCTGAATACAGTAACTTTAGTATCAGGCTGGATTCTAGTGAGAAGTGTCTTTTACACATACTTAAAATTAGGATTTACTTTCTCATAGGTATGTATGGGTGGTAATAAACCCACTAATAGGTCATGCAAAGAGAGAACCATTCCAGCAAACATGAGTCTCCCCAGTGGAGATAGATGGGCTAATGACCACACCCTGAATTACTAATTTGCGCTTTTTGGCATGGTCAGGTTTAGAATTGTATGTTGTGTGTGTTCCAGTGTATATATATATATATTTAAAAAAGAGAAAGGTCCACAAATGTATTAGATTTAAGTATTATTGTTAAAAGCCTCTTCAGGTAATTATTTTTAAAAAAAGGTGGATTTTACAGAAATTGGAAAAGTCCGTTTTTCGTTTTTTTGAGGGTTTATTTTAAATTCTTGACTGTGTCAGTTCATGTACCTCTTCAGGTAATTATTTTTTTAAAAAGGTGGATTTTACAGAAATATATATACTGGAACACACACATATATATACATATATACTGTAACACACACACACACACACATATATATATATATATATTTGTATGGGAGATACTATTCTTTTCCTGAAAGTTGTCTTCCCCAGAACAAAATAGTTTTTGAGTGTTTGGAATCGATAATTTGTTTTGATTATTTTGGGGTTAATAAACGATGAGATTACCGATGGAGTGCTCTATCAATCAGAGCGTATGTTAGTAATATAAAGAAAAAGAAAACTCAGATTTGTTTCCAATACTTGTATTTTATGGCCTCACCGTCAATATCGGACCCAGCCAATCTTCAGGGTGGATGGTAGTACTCTGCCATTCTGTTGGCACCCTGCTTTGGAATTCCCTTACTCTCCGTCTGACCAATGGTGTGTGGTATGGTATTAGAGTGTTTTTTTTTGTTTTTTTTCTGTGGGTGGGTAAGGTTGCTCTTCTAAATGGGTTTGGGTAGTTAACTTGTGTGTACATACTCATGCCTATTCTTGTTTACCTACGTATTTGTACTAGCCCTCCTTTACATATGTGCTTAGTGTTGATTGGCTGGGTCGGATATTGGTGGCCAGACCATGAAATACAAGTATTGGAAAAGTAGCCGGGTTTTCTTTTTTCTTTATATTACTAAAAATTAGTGAGTGCTGACAAAAAGATAGATAATAATAA